>AWOL01S0031447.1:45484-70492 GCA_000715115.1 Nicotiana otophora
TATAGTGCCGAAGGGCAGGTTTATTTCTTACCTTAAGGCCACGAAAATGATCAACAAGCGATGTATTTACCATTTGGTTCGGGTTGCGGACACCGATGCTGAGGCACCTACACTTGAGTATGTGCTTGTTGTGAATGAATTTCCGAGAGTATTTCGAGTTGAACTCCCTGGGATCCCACCAGACAGGGAGATTGATTTTGGGATTGATGTGATGGCAGACACGCATCCTATATCTATTCCACCCTACAGAATGGCACCGACAGAATTGAAGGAGTTAAATGAACAATTGAGAGATTTGTTAGAAAAGGATTTTATCCGGCCAATTATGTCACCTTGGGGAGCACTAGTCCTTTTTGTAATACAGAAAGATAGGTCATTGAGAATGTGTATTGACTATCGGCAACTTAATAAGGTCACAATCAAGAATAAGTACCTACTGCCAAGGATAGATTATTTGTTTGATCAATTGCGAGGTGCCAGATACTTCTCCAAGATTGATTTATGATCCGGGTATCACCAATTGAAGATCATGGAGCGGGATATTCCGAAAACAACTTTTAGAACCCGGTATGGTCATTTTGAATTTTTGGTGATGTCTTTGGGCTAACAAATGCCCTAGCAGCCTTCAGGGATCTTATGAATCACGTTTTCAAGCCATTCCTCGATTCTTTTGTGATAGTGTTTATTGACGATATTCGTGTATATTCACGCAATCGAGAGGACCATGCCGATCACCTCAGGGCAGTATTGCAGACTCTATATCAACACCAGTTGTATGCAAAATTTTTGAAATGTGAATTTTGGCTCGAGTATGTCACATTCTTGGGTCATGTTGTCTCTAGTGAGGGGATTAAGGTTGATCCTCAGAAAATTGCGGTTGTGAAGAATTGGCCGAGGCCTACAACTCAAATAGAGATTCACAGTTTCTTAGGCTTAGTTGGATATTACAGAAAGTTTGTGGAGGGGTTTTCTACTCTTGCCTCTCCATTGACTAAATTGACGCAGAAGGCAATTAAGTTCCAATGGTCAGATGCTTGTGAAAAGAGTTTCCAGGAATTGAAAGCAAGATTGACTACGGCGCCGGTGTTGACTCTACCAGAGGGTATAGATGTATTTGTGATATATATGATGCTTCAAGAATCGAGCTTGGGTGTGTATTAATGCAACATGGGAAGGTGATAACTTATGCTTCTAGGCAACTAAAGGGATCATGAGAAGAACTATCCAACACATGATTTAGAACCTGCGGCAGTGGTATTTGCATTGAAAATTTGGCGTCATTATTTATATGGGGTCCATGTTGATATATTCACGAACCATAAGAGCCTTCAATATATTTTCAAACGGAAGGAATTGAATCTGAGGTAGAGAAGATGGCTTGAGTTACTCAAGGACTACGACATTGATATTCTATATCATCCGGGAAAGGCCAATGTTGTGGCTGATGCACTTAGCCGGAAATCTATGGGTAGTTTGGCTCACTTGGAGGCATATCAGAGGCCATTAGCCTAGGAAGTTCACCGATTGGCTAGTTTGGGAGTTCGTCTTGCGGACTCTAGTGAAGGAGGGGAAATTGTGCATAATAGGGCTGAATCATTGCTTGTTGTGGAAGTCAAAGAGAAGCAATACAACGATCCATTGTTGGTGCAGTTGAAAGAGGGGATTCATAAACATAAGACCATGGCCTTTTCTCTTGGCATGGATGATGGTACACTAAGGTACCAAGAGTGACTTTGTGTTTCAAATGTGGATGGTCTCCGGGAAAGAATTATAACTGAAGCTCACACTTATAGGTATTCCGTGTACCCAGGTTCTACGAAAATGTATCATGATATTAAGGAAGTCTATTGGTGGAATGATATGAAGAGGAATGTGGCAGATTTTGTGGCAAGATGTCCAAATTGTCAGCAAGTGAAGGCCGAACACCAAAGGCTCGGTGGGTTGGAACAAAACATAGAAATTCCAATGTGGAAGTGGAAAATGATTAATATGGACTTTGTGGTAGGATTATCGCGCACTCCGTGCGAGTTTGACTCAATTTGGGTGATTATGGATCGACTCACGAAATGAGCACACTTTTTGCCGGTTAAGTCTACCGACACAGTGGAGCAATATGCTCAGTTGTATATCAAAGAAATAGTCAGGTTTCATGGAACCCCAGTTTCCATCATTTTTGATTGGGGGGCACAATTCAGTGCTAATTTTTGGAAGAAATTTCAACAAGGTTTGGGTACTCGAGTGAATCTTAGTACAACCTTTTACCCGCAGACTGACGGAAAGGCAGAGCGGACTATTCAGACGCTTGAGGATATATTGTGCTCTTGTGTTATAGACTTCAAAGGTAGCTGGGATGATCATTTACCACTCGTAGAATTTGCATACAACAATAGCTATCATGCTAGCATTGATGTGGCACCGTTCGAGGCTTTATATGGTAGGAGATGTAGATCTCCCATTAGGTGGTTCAAAATTGGGGAAGCAGAGTTGATAGGTCCAGACCTCGTGCATCAGGCTATGAAAAAAGTTAAAATCATTAAGGAGCGGTTAAAGACTGCTTAGAATCATCAGAAATCCTATTCGGATGTTCGTCGTAGGGATTTGGACTTCAAAGAAGATGATTGGGTATTCTTGAAAATTTTTCCCATGAAAGGGGTAATGCGATTTGGTAAAAAAGGGAAATTGAGTCTGAGGTATGTCAGACCGTACAAAATCATTCAGAGGATCGGTGAGATGGCATACAAGCTTGAGCTACC
Source organism: Nicotiana otophora (assembly GCA_000715115.1). Taxonomy (NCBI): domain Eukaryota; kingdom Viridiplantae; phylum Streptophyta; class Magnoliopsida; order Solanales; family Solanaceae; genus Nicotiana; species Nicotiana otophora. Next base: position 48,238 of record AWOL01S0031447.1, read on the forward strand.
ACCTGAGATATCATTAGTACACTCGGTGTTTCATGTGTCTATGTTGAAGAAAGTAGTTGGAGATCCGATACTCATTGCTCCGGTTGAGACTATTGAGGTAAATGAGAAATTGACTTACGAAGAGATTTCGGTTTCTATTATTGATCAGCAAGTCTGGAAATTGAGAAATAAAGAAATTGCCTCCGTGAAAGTGTTGTGGCGAAACCAACATGTTGAAGAGGCTACTTGGGAGGCTGAGGAAGAAATGAAGAAAAAGTATCCTTATTTGTTTGAATGACCATGTATTTATAAAGTTGTGATCTAGGGAAAAACATTTATAAGACTAACTTTTTATGAATTTTGTATCCTTTGAACAATTGGCGTTAAGGGTGTTCCTTTCTGTAAATATATTGCTTATGAGGCCACAGTTGGTATTGTTTTGTATTATGTTATGCCATTGGAATATGTATATGTTGTTAGGATGTGTTTCTGGGGCTCTCTGATAGGTGGATAGGCCTAATTACAAAGGAAACTCTGGCGAAATATTTGGAAATTTATGGAGTTAGTCAAATTTGGGGCTGCTAGTTTGTGGTATAAAACAAACTAAGTTGCATAAGATGCTAATGATGGATTTTTACCCTCCTTCGAGGACGAATGATCCTAAGCAGGGAAGAATGTAACACCCCAGAAAATTTCGAAGTACTTAAGTGTAAAGCCTGGTAAACTTTGCAAAGAAAATAATATTTCATGGTGCCGGACTAGGCTTACGTGTTTGAGGATTGTAGCTGCGGCTCGGACTTTTTGGGTTGAACAATGCCCCAGAATGTAAAGAAAAATTTTTGGCGTTAAAGCGCATTTATGCGGTCCATTATGCAACCGCATAATCACTCTGAGATCCGCATAATGGCCGCAAAAGTGAGCAGGAGAGGGCCATTCTGGAAGCAGCTATGCGGTCGACTATGCGACCGCATAACAGTTATGCGGACCGCATAATGACTGCATACATAGACAAATTTTTGATCATTTTTGTCAGCGATTATGCAATCGATATGCGGCCCGCATATCCATTATGTAGTCACATATGCGATTGCAGAACCGTTCCGGAGCTCCATTTTGGGGTTTTTAAAACCCGAACCTATTTCATTACACTCTTTGGGCCATTTTTGAACTATAATCTGATATTTTAGAGTGAGAGAGAGTGAGAAGGCATTCTTCAATAATTGTTCTTCAATTCTTGCCCAAGTTTTGGAAGATTAAGAAGGGAAACTCACTAGGTCTTCATCCTAGAGGTAAGATTCTACACCCTAACCCTCACTTTCGAATTTTGTGTAGAATTGGATAATTAGCAAGATAATTTCGGGGCATGAGGGTTGTTTATTTACATGCATGTGATATCAAGGAGTGTAAGAAGATTGTTGAACTAGGCATGGTAAATATTGGGTTGTGGGATGATGGAATTCTCCATAAAAGGGCCTTGAAACCTTATGCACACCTTGTGTTTGATCAAATTCTAAAATGAGCTAGAACCATGATCATCTTCCTAATTTTGGTTCAATTTGTTATATTTCTAAAATAGATTGAAGTTGCTAAGAATTCCGAAACATTTAGAGTGTAAGAAAGCTCAAGTGAGGTATGTTGGCTAAACTCTTCTTTAAGAACTGGAATTCCCTATATACTTGTAGGTTCCGAGATGTTGATTATAAATGGAGTATTCCGATAAGTTTTGTGATGAAGATATATGTTCAATTCGTGTTTTAACTCTTATCATATTGCATTATAAATTGAGGATGTGTCCCAAACTATGGATTATGTATCCACATGTTATAATTTCTGGTCGTGATTTATGTGAAAGTTATTATGCCAAGTTGTGTAGAGATTGTGATTGTGATACACCTCTACCCTCATACATTGGGGTGAGGCGGCATGACCACTTTGTGTGGGGATTATGGTATAAATATTGTGATTGTGATACACCTCCACCCGCATATATATTGGGGTGAGGCGGCATGACCGCTTTGTGTAGGAATTATGGTATTATGGGACTGCACCTGCACCCGCTTACATTGGGGTGAGGTGGTATGACCGATTTGTATATATTTTTGGTATTGTTGTGGCACCACCACCCGCATACATTGGGGTGAGGCGGCATAGCCGCTTTGTGTTAGTATTAGTATCGTTGATACATTTCCACCCGCATATATTGGGGTGAGGCGGCATAGCCGCTTTGTGTAGTTTCTTGGTACTGTGGTTATACATCCACCCGCATACATTGGGGTGAGGCTGCAGGGCCGCTTGATTAGAGTTATGGTATTGTACGTACACCTCCACATACATACATCGGGTGAGGAGGCGGGGCCGCTTTGTGTGAAGATGGTTATAGAGGATCTCATCTTAAATACTATAAAATGTTATTGATAGCTTTTAATAAGCTTGCTATGGTTAAACGGTTATCTATATTATTCTATTGCTGCAGTGGTTCATTATATTCGTCTTGTATTTCTGAATTCTTAAACTAGTGTTTAGTTTTCATACTAGTACTATTCGACGGTACTAACGTCCCTTTTGCCGGGGGCGCTGCATCTTTTAAATGGATGCAGGTGGTTCAATAACAGGAGATATTGATCAGTAATAGCAACACACCTTCATCCCAGCTGACTTGGTGAGCCCCACTTCATCCCGGGGTCATGTATCTTTTGTTCTTTGTGTATTCTGTTTGAGGTATAGTCGGGGCCTTGTTGCCGGCATTATCATTGTACTCATCTTTATCTATAGAGGCTCCGTAGACATAGTGTGGGTTGTATAAGGGTGTTGGGAAGTCAAACTCGTGTGTTGTGCTTGAATTACTATTTCCACTTCAGATTATGAAAAATGTGTTTGGAATTGAGATTTTAAAATAAAGTAACTGATGGTAAGAAATTGGTATTGCAACATGATCACTTTATTGGTTGATTAACGAAAACATATATATTCTCTCTATTCATGAATGAGTTTGGGTAGAAGGAAATCTAATAGGCTTGCTCGGCCGGGTTCACTCGGTTGAGCGCCAGTCACGCTCCTCGATTTTGGGGCATGATACCTACGGAGGGCCAGCCGCAGAAGTGAGCCAACAATCGCAGAAACAGACCAGTGTGGGTTGCCTAGTGGCCGCAGAAGCGGGGTTCTTGGACGCTTCTGCGAAGGCGCAGATGCGGAGAGGATATCGCATAAGAGGCCAGGAGCGCATATGTAGTTCTCATGCCGTAGAAGCGGGCTCGCAGATGCGAGACTCCGCACGTAGAAGAGGAAGGGGCTAACTTGGGCATGGTCCGCATCTACGAGGCTTTGTCCGCAGATGCGGCCATGGAGCCGCAGAAGCGGAAGTCCTAGAGGCAGAAGGCTTCATTTAATACGGGACTTAAGCCATTTCTAATCTATTTCTCTCACTTTTTGGGAGATTTTGGTGCTTCTTGAGATGGGGTTTCACCTAGAAATTTGGAGGTAAGTAATTTTTATCCCATGTGAGTTAAATACATAGATTATGGGTATATTTTTACATGTAAATTTATGAAAATTATGGGTTTAGATGAAAAACCTAGGTTTTGATAAAAATAGGATTTAACCACGAAAATGGTTGTGGGTTTGAGTGAAAACTTTATATTTAAGTTTGTGAGGCTATGGGTAACAATTATCTTCGAAAACTTTTAAAATCCGGGCACGTGGGCCCGGGGGTGAATTTTATGAATATTCCGATTGTTGGGTAATTACTCTAATAGTTAAATTATGAACATTTAAATACATATTGATTAATTTATATAACTTTTGGCTAGTTTTGGTTCGTTTGGCACCGAGTTTAGGATTTAAAGCATATTTGTGGATCGGAAGTGAGCTTAAAAATGAGGTAAGTCTTTTGCCTAACCTTGTAAGAGGTAACTCATCCCCTTAGGTGTATTTATTGTGAATTACTTGTGTGGGGAGCTACGTGCGCACTAGGTGACGAGATCCGTGCATAGCTAAATTCAATGTGATGTCCGGGTAGTCTTAGATTTACATCATTCTTGTTTGCCCTGTTAGGTTGATTATGCATATCAATTGTCTTAAAAAGAGTTGAGATTAAGGATTTTTAAGATTCAAAGTCTCCAGTTTGGATTTCTTATGTTTGGGAAGAATTGAAGAATTTTTATAATAACTCTGATAAATCCATGTTCACTCGCGTCGCAAGTATTTCCGTGAGCGAAGTAAAAATTCCTCTACTCTCATGGGAGCGGGTCGTTCGTCCCATAGTAAGTGTCGATCTCGACCCCTCGTCACTACTTCTTCGATATTAGACTAGATACTTACTGGGTACATGTTATTTATGTACTTACACTACATTTCTACACTAACCATGCAGGTTTTGAGGCAGGTGCATCTGGTAATTATCCTGGCGCACACCATGATACTTCGAGACTTCGTGGTGAGCTACTTTCCGAGTCCATCCTACAGCATATGGAATTTTTCTTTTGCTTTTATTTTCTGTCTACTCCATTTGGACAGTAGCTTAGTATTTTGTATATTCTATTAGTAGCTTATACACTTGTAATACTAGGTCTTGAAAATTTTGCTAGTAGACGCTTGATGGTTTTGAGCATTTATTTCACTACACTTGTTCTTATAAATGTTTACGCTTTATTTTATTGAATTTCTCACCTCTTACTTATTTAATAATTAAAAATTAACTATTTCTAAAATGTTAAAAGAATAAATGGCTAGTTCACCGTTGGCTTGCTTAACGGCAACATTGGGCGCCATCACGGCCTATAGAGAATTGGGTCATGATAGATTAGTTCCTTCGACGTGTGAATTTATACATGTGGTTTATGGTTGTACGTGCTGGCTTGACAACTGCCATAACTTGATTGATTTGGTAGGTACTTGAGTCAAATGGCCATGTTGTGTTAATGGATTCTGGAAGAGTTACGGCGGTCTAGATCACGACTTGAGGTTTGTATTTTTGCGGTTTGGGAGTTCAGTTGCGTGTTGCAATGGTCCTTCCGAAGTAAGTTAAGTGAAAGGAATCTAACCAATGAAGTGTTTATTCTACTAGTAGTTCAGGGGTTATGATGAATTCTTGCACTCTCGTGTAGCGGCATGATAGGTGCAGTGAGCAGCATGGGAATTGGAAGTTGAGGATCCGGGGTGCGGTTCGGTGTTGACAATAATGTCGCGAGCTCGGATGAGCAGGAAGGAGTTCAGATGTTCAGAGTAAGATGGTATTTTCTTTAGTGTCACCTAAGAACGGTGTCCTGTGTAAGAGACTTTATGTATTGAATTGCGAACTCTTGGTTGGCTTTACAGAATTAGTACACTTGGTAGTGTGGAGGTGCAGACTTTGCTACCTGGTGCGAAAGGTCGTGGGAGCATATCCCACGGGGAAATCTGTATAAGTGTGACATGTTAGTCACTTGATTGTTAAGGATTGAAACCAAGTATGGAGATTCTGGTACTATCATTAATATAAGAGTTTATGCTAGAAAGGCGCTCTATTCCTTTAGTTGTGGACTGTGGGAGTTTATTCCGGATTGGAAGGCTACTCGTGTGCATCATGAATAAGGCTATTGTAGATCTTTGAAAGGTTATTGGCCGAGTATGGTATTATTAGAATCGTCTTAAGGTCCGTTGGTGGGTCTAATGTGAATGTGTGCTCTACGTCAGGTCGGATGTGTTCATTCGACATAACATTTCTTACCGAGGAGTCTTCGGGCGTTGGATGTTATTCACGTCGTCAGCTATTCCATGTAATACTCTATTGTGCCAGGTGGGTTGTGAGACGGCTTGATTATTCGCACATGTGTTGTGATCCCGTGTAGCTTGTGGTGTTATATGAGTAAGATGGCTCTTGAGATGTAGGTCATTTTGTTGCACCTTAGTCGTGCTTGGGTTTTTGTAGCGTATGGCACTATCCGTCTTACCGGGGTTGTATTATGCACCTGGCATGCTTGTGATCGGTATGTTGACATCCAATTTGATCCATCCTTACTCATATTATTCTAATGAGCTTTTATTTTATTTAAGAGTCATAATAATGTTTATAGCATTTTTTATGTATTATTACAAGCACTACAATTATTATTATTATTATTATTGTTGTTGTTGTTGTTACGTTGGTGGGTCTAATGTGAATGTGTGCTCTACGTCAAGTCGGATGTGTTCATTCGGCATAACATTTCTTACCGAGGAGTCTTCGGGAGTTGGATGATATTTATGCCGTCAGCCATTCCATGTAATACTCTATTTTGCCAGGTGGGTTGTGATACGACTTGATTATTCGCACATGTGTTGTGATCCCGTGTAGCTTGTGGTATTATATGAGTAAGATGACTCTTGAGATGCAGGTTATTTATTGCACCTTAGTCGTGCTTGGGTTTTTGTAGTGTATGGCGCTATCCGTCTCCCCGGGGTTGTATTATTCACCTGGCATGCTTGTGATCGGTATGTTGACACCCAATTTTGTTCATCCTTACTCATATTATTCTAATGAGCTTCTATTTTATTTAAGAATCATAATAATGTTTATAGCATTTTTTTATGTATTATTACAAGCACTACAATTTTTATTATTATTATTATTATTATTATTATTATTATTATTATTATTATTATTGTTGTTGTTGTTGTTGTTGTTGTTGTTGTTGTTGTTGTTGTTGTTGTTGTTGTTGTTGTTATTGTTAAAAACTATAAAGCATTTACAATTTATTTTTAGTTCGTTCAAATATTTATATAAAATAGTATTGATTTTTCAACTTCTTGTATCTTATTTTTTATTTACTAATTATCATTTACAATTACTTTATTACTATGACATTGTAATTTAATAGTAGCTCAATTATCAACGCTACACTTAACACAATCAAGCTTAGTGTATCGACCCGCATATTTTCCGCCCAAATTTGCCGCCTAAAGGGGTGCCAAACGAGCCAAACTTGGATGCCAAAGACCAGAAGGTCTTTGCACATAGAGGCAACAATCCGACAGGTTGTTCGGGCCCTCTTAGGGGCTACTTTTCGTCAGCAAAGTCACATGCAGCACAACTGGGAAGGACCACAGTCTGCCAGGACAATCATGGAAGCAACATGCTGCACGCAAATGCATGTGCTGCACAACTAGGTAGGGCCACATCCTATCTGGATGAACATGGGAGCAACTGTCTGCCAGCAAGAACTGGGGCACAGCAGCTGGACAAGTCAATTGGCACATGGGCTGCCAACACCTTCCTGAAAATCACATGAAGCCAGCACAAAGCAGTGCACCACAGGCTGGACGGGCCCACAGCCAGCTTAGCTGCCTGTGGATATTTTCTGTAAAACTAGGCATACTTAGGCCTTGTTAGATGGCAGATCTCTTTACTTGTATTTCCTTCTTTTGTATATGAGATAAACCCCGAAGATTGGCCTTGGCCTCCCATCTTTGTGTCTTTCATTTCGTTATCCCTCCAACATTTGAGTTTGTGTGATTGCCTTGGTCCAAAGCATGATTTTGTGCTTGTTTCTTGCTATGGGCTGAAGCAAGAGTAGTAGTCAGGCTATCTTGCTGCCCTCGCTGAACCCCCAGAAAATGGGTCCGCGACAAGTGGTATCGGATCAAAGGTTATCGACCATGGCAACTAATGGAGATAACGTCAATTTAGACAACATTCGTGGCAAAGACGAGTCATCAACAAAGCGGCAGAAATCAAAGAAGAGAGGAACAAGCAAAGTGCGAGATCCTGCCATAGCCGTATCAAGTGAGGCGCCAGCTTTATTGCTGCCCCCACAACAGGTTAACCGTGGTGAAGATTATGAGGCTTTTGCCTCAAATCCTTTAAACGTGAGAATGGGTCTCACTGAAGCTAGTTTAGATGCTCTAAACCAGCATATGGGAGAAGTTCAACACAACTTCCAAGCACTTGAGTCTACGACTCTCGATGGACTAGATGAGGTTAAAGAGTCAGTAGATCAAGCGATTTTTTAGCACAAGGAAGGACTGACCAACCTTGAGTTTAAGCTGACCGAGGCTGTATCGGCGTTGTACGGGGAAATTGAGGCCCTAAGGCAACAACTGAAGGCAGTAGAGTTAGCCGGTGGCACTGGTCATGTGACAGTGCGGGAAACCAAGATCGAGGGCCCAAAACCGAAGGAGTTTAGGGGTGAACGAGACGCTCAAGAAGTAGAGAACTTCATCTGGAAGATGAAAGACTACTTTGAGCACCTTTACATCGTTGATGAGGCTGCCACGATCCAGGCAGCAATGATGTATCTTGCCGATACCGCCATGCTTTGGTGGAGATGGAAGAAAGCCGATATCGAGAAGGGAACTTTCTCTATCAAGAGCTGGGATCAGTTCAAGTTTGAACTGAAGCGCCAGTTCTACCCCCAAAACGTTGTCAACGAGGTACGTAGGAAGTTGGTAGAGCTTAGGAAAACAACTTCCATAAGCGAGTACGTGAAAAATTTCACAAACTTCATTCTGCAGATTCCAAACTTAGCAAGCGATGACTTGTTATTCACTTTCATCGATGTCCTTCAAGACTGGGCAAGACAGGAATTGCAGCAATGTCAAGTCCAAGACGTCGATGAAGCTATCGTGATGGCGGAGTCCTTAAATGATTATAGGACAGAAGCCACAAAGGCAAGGGACGCCAACTTCCAACCGGATGGAGACCATGGATATCGGTACAAGGGCAAACAAGTTGCTGCTCCTGACCGCGATTCTAGAGAACAAAGCAACAAGGCGCATTGGCGCGACCGGTACAACCAAAGGAGGAAGGAAGCTAGTCCCCGCAATGGTTGTTATATCTGTAAGGACACTAGTCATGTCTTCAAGGATTGTCCTTCTTTGAAGAAACTCGGTGCCATAATTACGGCCGAGCGGAGGCTAACAGAGGAAAGGATCCAAGTTGATGAACGGGCCAAAGAAGAAGTTCAACAACCACCAGCCATAGCTCATCTTGGCAACTTGATACTGGGCGCAGCAGTAGTCGAAAAGCCTGCTGTGAAGCAAACAACCCAAGTTAAGCATGACATTGTCAAACTAGTTCACGCTCTAGGCGACGATGTGATTGGCAAAGAGCGCCAGTCAGGAGAACCAGGATCACTGTTAGTGGATACACAATTAAACGGACAATCAGTCCGTATAATGGTAGACACCGGCGCGACCCACAATTTTGTGTCCTAAGCAAAGGCTAAGTCACTTGGCCTTGTGTTTGGTCCTAGAAGTTCTGTACTGAACACGGTGAATGCCAAACCCACCAACGTAAAAGGGATCGCCCGCAATGTACAACTCAACTTAGGAGCTTGGCAGGGAAACGTGAGTTTCTTTGTCGTTTCCCTGGATGTGTTTGATCTGGTACTGGGGCTGGATTATTGGGATGCAGTGAAGGCATTCATATGCCCATTTCTCAACCAGATCTACATTTATGATCCAAGGGGTCCGTGTGTGGTACCGACAGTTCGGGTACCGCAAGTCGTTAGTCTGTTGTCCGTGATTCAAATCGCAAAATGCTTCAAGGAAGAGGGAGCACCGGTTTTGGCAATCGGGATAGAGACTAAGGAGGTCAAGATGGACAAAGCCTTGACTCCTTGTGAACAGCAAGTCCTTAAGGGTAAGGACTTCATTTCGTGGGCAAAGCCGCCTGCCATGGGTCCGTACATGGCACCTCCAAAGTTGGAGGATTCAAAGAAGCAACGTGGAAAGCTACTTGGGTCGAGGCATGTCAGTCTATTAAAGGCACCTTGTACAGATAAGGGTGATAGGGAACAGAGGCAATTCGGGCGACCAAATGTTTTCACAAGTTCTTCGGTCGTCGACAAGAAAGTCGAGGCCATTATCAACCATCGGGTGATACAAGGAGTAGATTGGGGCAATTCAAGCGCCCAATTCCTTGTCCGTTGGAAAGGGCAACCGTCCGAAAGGTCAACGTGGGAAAAATATGAGGCATTGTGGCCGTTCAAAGATCAAGTTTACGACTACTTGAATCGTTGTGGCGCCGAGGTCGTCGCCATTTCAAGTGGGGGAGAGTGTACCGACCCGCATATTTTTTGCCCAAATTTGCCGCCTAAAGGGCTGCCAAACGAGCCAAACTTGGCTGCCAAAGACCAGAAGGTCTTTGCACATAGAGGCAAAAATCCGACAGGCTGTCCGGGCCCTCCTAGGGGCTACTTTTCGTCAGCAAAGTCACATACAGCACAATTGGGCAGGACCACAGTCTGCCAGGACAATTATGGAAGCAACATGCGGCCAGCAAAGGCATGTGCTGCACAGCTAGGTAGGGCCACATCCTGTCTGGATGAACATGGGAGCAACTGCCTGCCAGCAAGAACTGGGGCACAGTAGCTGGACAAGTCAATTGGCACATGGGCTGCCAACACCTTCCTGAAAATCACATAAAGCCAGCACAAAGCAGTGCACCACAAGCTGGACGGGCCCACAGCCAGCTTAGCTGCCTGTGGACATTTTCTGTATAAATAGGCATATTTAGGCCTTGTTAGAAGGCAAATCTCTTTACTTGTATTTCCTTCTTTTGTATATGAGATAAACCCCGAAAATTGGCATTGGCCTCCCATCTTTGTGTCTTTTATTTCGTTATCCCTCCAACCTTTAAGTTTGTGTGATTGCATTGGTCCAAAATACGATTTTGTGCTTATTTCTTGTTAAGGGCTGAAGCAAGAGTAGTAGTCAGGCTATCTTGCTGCCCTCGCTGAACCCAGAAAACGGGTCCGCGACATTAGCCCAATACCCGAATAATCCTTTTTAGTCTTCACCCAATAATTCCCAAAAAATATTTGCTCAATTCCCTTCCAATTCCTTCGTCCAAATCCCTCCAACGCCGACGTCCATCTAGCCTCATTTGCGAGATTCTTTCATTCTGCATTGATTTGATTCTTTTTTTGTTTTTGTTTCATTTCCTTAATTTCTTGTACTTATCTCCAACTGTTAATCCTAATTTTATGGCATAATGTTTTACCAATTTGTGAGAGTAATAGAATTTTCTTTTACTTTCTATGGTAAGTGTCCCAAGAAGGAAATTATCTCGAATATACTTAAAGAATCCGTCAACAGTTCGAGAGGTCACATAGTAGGTAAGTTTTTTCTAAACTTTTATTTTTTTTGACTCTCTGTTATCAAACTTGATTTGATTTTATTTGATTTTTTTTCTTTCTCAATCATGTATATTTACTTCCAAAAGCTTTCCTTTCTTAACGTGAATGTTGTTCTAATTATGTAATGACTAAAGCTTTACATATATTCACTTATGCCCTTTATTTTATTTGAATCAATCTCTTATATATTTTTTAAAATTATTTACCTCCGATTGCGCTAATTAATTTTGTCAAAAGATTGGCTCTTACTAAATTGCAACCTCAATTTTAGACTGTCTTACCTTTCTAACTATGAGCCTAAATAGTTCTCCAGCTAAAAATACTATTGCTTTTAAGGTTGCGGAAAAAAAAAAACGGGGGGATCACGGTTTCACTACTGATATAGCTATTCTTCACTCCTCTGTTAATCCTGCAGAGCTTTAGTCTTTATATTTGTTCGATACAAAGTTTTAGTATTTATATTCGTTTGATACAATATCGAGTTCGAGTATTGGTTTATCATTATTGCTATTCGAATTTTCATGGGTATTACTGCATACTGCGGAGGGTAATTGGCTTATTGGTTGTTGTTGAAGTTATTGGATTTCTAATTTTCTTATTATATTGTTAGTCCGCTCTCCAACTGGTCAGTTTCCTAAACGACGTGTTACGATTCCTTTACGTGTTAGTTAATGTTAGAAGAGACTAGTTCTCCTGTTTATTTTTGTTTTCTTTTACTCTATTTACGCGTTCTATATACTCTGGGCCATGCCGATTGCCATTGAAATTATGCCAATATAATGACCAGGTGTGTGTTGGTGTTTTGACTTTACGTGTGAGTTTTGCATATAAGATTTAGTGTTTGAACATATTTGAGCATATGTCACCTAAATGCCATGTCATTAGCACTTTAATCACTTAGATATTATGTTCTTAAGGATAACAAGCATATTCTTATGAATCTGTATGCATTATGCTTGTCTTTGTTTGGCTCAATATTGGACTGAAAATGGATTGAACACTTAGTATATCACGCCTCTCGAATAAATCAATCTGTAATACTCGAACATTATGCATTATGTTCTTCTTCTTTTTTTCTCTTTTTTTTTTTTTTCTGTGTGTGTGATTATAGGAGGCCTAATTCAAGTATTGGGCAACAATTGGAGTCACCTGGGATTGAGGGAGGCTCAAGAATGCATGTTTGCAGCCTTGTCATGCCTGAAGCCTTTATAGTTAGTTTAATTGTAGCTCTATCTTTGTAGTGACTTTGTAAGACACTATAGCAAGGCTGCTAGGATGGATTTACGCGCTAATTGCTATTTGTTTAGTTCCTTTCCCCCCAAAGATATATCCTTCTAATTCAAACATTGAATGACTTTTATATATTCTTCTTTTTTTGTTTTAATCGATTATGAAATTCACACATATTTAGTAACAAATAGTTTTAGAATATATATGCAAGTAAAAATTTATTACTTTTGATATACATTTTTTAATGTTTGACACAAGATATATATTTCGTGCATCACACGAACATAGAGACTAGTCTATATTAAAAGCACGAATGTCCTTAGCGAAATATCATTCATATTTTTTACCCTTTAAAATAGAGTTCACATTAGACAAGGTGGGTTGCTCTGATGGTAAGCATCCTCCACTTCCAACCAAGAGGTTGTGAGTTCGAGTCACCCCAAGAGCAAGGTGGAGAGTTCTTGGAGGGAAGGATGCCGAGGGTCATCTGGAAACAGCCTCTCTATCCTAGGGTAGGGGTAATGTCTGCGTACACACTACCCTCCCCAGACCCCACTAGTGAGATTATACTGGTTTGTTGTTGTTGTTGTTGTTGTTGTATTAGACAAAATAGTCATTTAATTATTTTTCGAATATTTAAGACTTTAAATTCAACTACAAACCTTAATTGTTACATCTTTCCTTATAAAAGTAGTTTTCTTGTTTGAAATTTGCACAATATAAAATTTTAGAAATTTTGGCTTAAAACATCCGTTCCTTGTTTGAAGTTTGAGCCATGTGAGGCTTTGGGGTCTAAACTCTAAAGTAAGAGTTAAAATTTCACATGAAATTGGCTACGGTCACTGTAAATTTACATGTTTCCATATTGATTATCAAAAATAAAAGGAATTTTAAAGAAAATGATTTGCTCTTTCCTCAAATAGAGATGAAAAAAGAAATTGATTTTTTACAACATAACAACGTTTATCAATATAGAAAAGTACTATCTTATTCTGACAAATAAATAGGTTTGTACTAGATAAGTTTGTAATATTTAATACTTTAAATAATATTTAAGAATTTATATTGGATAAAATTATAATTTAATTATTTTCTTAATACTTAGCACTTTAAAATCAACAAAAATTATACTTTAAGAAAATTTAAATTACCTTATACCTTTTCTTATCTACCCATATCTATCCATCTATCTATACTATAATGAAAACACGAAATATTTAATCGAAATATTTTATTAATTACTTTTTTAATATTTAAGATTTTTAAAATCAACTAATAAATTGTTCCTTGTTTAAACTGCGTAATAAATCCTATTTTAATACTTTCAAAAGGTAAATAAAATAAAATTTCCTAATATGTATGAGATAACCTTCAAAAGGTCAGTATGTTTCACAAATAATTCTGGAGATAATAAACTTTTATTGGTGTTCAATTTGACTTGTGATTGTAGAATACAAATTGTCATTTATTAATTACTTTCTTAATATTTAAGATTGATAAAATCAACTAATAAATTTTTTCTTGTTTTAACTGCGTAAAAAGTTCTAATATTTAGTAATTACAAAAGGTAAATAAAATAAGATTTCCTTATATGTATGAGATAACCTTTAAAAGGTCAGTATGTTTCATAAATAATTCTAGAGATAATAAAATTTTATTAGTATTCAATTTGACTTGTGATTGTAGAATACAAATAATTACAAATAAGAAATATAAAAAAGTATTTCTACGAATCCCTTTTATGTATTATTTCTTGGGTATGCAATAGCCAAGAAAATAAAGTTTTGATCTTTGGTTTTTCTTTTTATTTGGTTTTCTAAGTTATAATACCTTGAGTTTTAAAAATATTGTTTGATGTTGAAATAAGTAACTAATTAAGATTTGAAAGATTACCACGTAAATATTCCAGGTTTTGGCTTACATTCACAATCAATTGAGGAGTAAGTAGTAACCGACATAACTATAGCGTAGGGATCTTTTTCAATATGTAAGACTTTTGTAATCAATTTAAATTATATCTAATATAAATAATTTACTATTTGAGCAATATAACATAACTATAATTCCTTCTATGTTACTTTTGAATGTGAATTATTATACCTCTTATATTATGTTTGAACAGAATTTCCTACTCAAACAATATTTTGTCCCTTTGTCGACTTGTTGCATGATATTTGAAATTACATTCAACAGTTAGGAGAAATAACTAAGAAAATATTTTACCGTCTGAAAATAATTAAACTTTTATTATATATAATTATAATTACAGTTAAATATTAAAAATTGATATGAACTAATATTAAGAATTTGAATCGACAAGAATAAAATTATTTAGAATAGATAATTAAGTCTTTGATTTAGATAATTTTTTTTTCTTTCAAATTCATCATATAAGTAAAATTATTTTTTCAAGTTGATAGATTCTTAGGGTTCATAAATTTATTTCCATAAGCACAATGTTGCTGGCAAAGGATATCCGAAAAATAGAGTAAATAAGTTATAATATAGTATTGCAAGTTAAATTGGTTGAAACACAACCTTGAAAGAGTTAGTATAAATGCAACAGTAGAAGACGATATGTATTTTAAATAATTTATGATAATTTGTTTTGCTTTCTATTTTCATTATTTTCTCTCATAAATAAAATAGCTATAGTTATTAATACAATTAACTTAATTAAATTGTTCATTGTTGCAACTTTAAAATATATTTAATTATTTTAAATTCAATAAACCAGTCGATATAACAACATTATTGTTGTCATTTAAATGAATATCGCATCAATTTTAATGCCCATTTTTATTTTACATAATTTATGTTTTTTGTATGTAATTTTTAGTTTATTAACACGTGCAACGCACGTACCTTAAAGCTAGTCCTTATAAATAGTCTGGAATGCTTACTATTTTTAACATGTCCTCTTACCATACATGTTCTCAATTATATTTGCTTCGACTTATTTTAAATTTATAGTGTTATACCAAATATGTAATATGCTTGAAGAGCCCAATTTATCGCGATTAGTTACTTAAGTTATTTTCACTTAATTAATTTGGAGGCCAACATGAGCTCTTACTTGTCTTATGTGTTATCTGTTTAAGTCCCAATGTGCATCTTATGTGATGCTAACATGAATATGTGCATCTTATGTGATGCTAACATGAATAGAAAGAGAAACTTAAGGTTTTCTTTATGTCTAGAACCATCCCTTTAGATAGTGTCCAACGCCTCATGGACTATAGAAATGGGACGGGTAGACCTATTAAGATACGATTTAGAATCAACTAGTGCACTATAGGTAACAACTTAAAGATAGTAATGAGGGTAGCGGACATGATACACAAATTGCCCGAATAACCATTGCACTTTGGCTATAAAAATCTTAGCCGACTTTACACGGGAGTTGATCCATCAGGCTAAAGAACTTAGGTCCCTTAATGTAATTAAATAGTTTTCCATTATATAATATTGTTACAATCCTCACATGTCCTTTAATTCTTTCTACGACTAGACTTAAGTAATTATTTGCCTATAATTTACAAACTTGACCATTTAGGATTAATTACTAATTTAGCAACCTACAATTTAGTTTAACTCAATTTTCCACATAGCTTAAAATTCGGCCGGGAACCATACTTGTAGACCCCGAGGAGTGCCTAACACCTTCTCTTTGAGGTAATTTGAACTATTACCCGATCTTTGGTGATGCAGGATGATTTAACCGGAGTTATCTGCAAATAGGTTCCCTAACGCTTAAAAATCGTTAGGTGGCGACTCTTTTCTTTTAATACCCATTTAAAAGAGTTGTCACATGTCGAAACCCGCTTTCACGTGAAAACGGGGTGCGACAATATGGTGACTCTGTTGGGGATACTTAGGTTCTTATCATAACGTATTTTATTTCTATGTAGGATTTTTGTATGATTTCATTTCTTTTTAGATCAAATTTTTATTTCCTTTTGTTTGATTTACTTTCTTATTTTATTTGTTTACTTTTATATGTGTCTCATAATTTTACTGTTTTATTTGTGGCTCTTTGTATACCACCCTCTTCATTCTCTTTGTTTACGATGTCATGCTTGGATTGGGTTGCACGCCGCAATAAGTCATATTTGGATCGGGTTACATGCCGTAACAGTGTTAAGTACTGTTCCTTATACTTATTTTTGTGTATCTTGTTTATTATCTCTGAGGAAGGTTCATAGCGGCTATTGGCCATTTTATTCGTTATGCGGGCTTGATAGTTCTTTGCCAGAGTTCGTTCTTTCCTATGGGTCATATTCGATTTCTAGCTTGTTGGCCCTTTGGTGGCGTCATATGAGATCCTAGATGGTGTTTGAGGTGTCTTATTGCTTGAGCATCTTGTACTGGGTGAGACGAGATTATTGGATCTAGGATCAATACTATCAAAGTTATGTAGGGTATATTAAAGAGCAAATATCGCTATTCGGTTCAGAATGAGGCAATGGTTCTTGTCAGGAGGAGAGACCCCATGATTTATTATTTTGGCAGGTGGTTATGAGTTTCTATACATCTCTTTCGTCATGGAGGTATTGCGAGAGTTGGAACAGGGCTTACATGTGTTATGAGGCGTATTGCGGGCATCGAATTCGTGAAATTGCAGCTAATGTGGTCAGAGAATATTATTATGGGCATGCGAATTATGTAGTGCATAGTGTGATTTCAGCAAAAGTGCACGATCATGTTTTGGTACAGTGTGTAGTGGTTGATGTGGTGTTCATATATTAGAATGAGCAAAAGCGAAAAAGCTCAAGTGATTTTCCCTTGACCTTAGTAGAAGTGAGTAGCAGCACTGGGTGGACGGTCTATCCGCCCTTAAGTGGTATTACTCTTTAACCTGACAAAAAATAGATAAAGAAATAAAAAAATGGGGGGACCATGGGAATATGAGAAATCGAAGTATTTAAGGATTAACGTATGCATGGAGATTATGTCTGTCGGAGGTTCGATAATCTATGAAAGGACATCTAAAGCTCCTTCGCTTCAAGACTGCCAGCCTATTCGCTTTGAGCCTTTCGTGTCACGAGAAATCCTTTTTCGTTTATTGGGAGACATTTTTGGATCTGATTGTAACAATGAAGAAGTAGGAAGACTTTGGCGATTCATAATAGAAAGGGGGTTTCTCTGTAGGCAATGAGACTAAGTCTTATTATTGTTTTTCTGGGCATTGATTTCTCGGGTCTCATGGAGAATTCCGGATGTTGAAATTTGGTTCTTAGGCTTGTTAGCCAAGGTTATAGGGAGGATCTTCAGTCTGGCTCGAGCTAATGTGCTCATATGGGTTGTGGTGGCACGGGTAGGTGCACGAGGTGTTAAACAGTAATTTTGGACAACTCCGGAACAACTCTTGGCATGTTCGAGGACGAACATATGTTTAAGTGAGGGGGAATGTAATGACCCGATCGGTCATTTTGAGTTCTAGCGTGTCGTTCGGTATTTTGAGGCCTTGAGTAGCTTCACTTCAAGTATTATGACTTGTACGTATGGTCGGAATTGAATTTCGGAAAGTTCGGAGTTGATTCGGATGCAAAATTCTAAATTCGGAAGCTTTAAGTTGGAAAAGTTAACTAAGGTTTGACTTTTGATTAAACAACCTCGGAATTGGGATTTGAAGGTTCTAATAGGTTCGTATGATGATTTCGGACTTGGGCGTATGTTCGGGTTGCGTATGGGGTCGCCCGAGAGCATTTCGATGCTTATTATGGAAAGTTGGCATTTTGAAGGTTTTAGAATTTCTGAAATTTGGTTTGAGGTGGACTTTGGTGCTATCGATGTCCGTTTGGGGTTCCGAGCCTTGGAATAAGTTCGTATCGTGATTTATGACTTGTGTGTAAAGTTTGGCATCATTCTGGAATGTTTAAGTATGAAACAGACGTGTTTTTCGAAGTTTGAAAGTTTAAAGAAAGATTTCGATTATCGATTCGTAGTTTTGATGTTGTTTGGTGTGATTTGAGGCCTCGAGTAGGTTTTTGTCATGTATTGGGTCTTGTTGGTGTGATTGGACGGGGTCCCAGAGACCTCGGGTGTGTTTCGGAGGGTCTACGGGTCATTTCACCATGTTAAGCTGCTATTTTCTGAGGTCTGTTACGCCCTTCTTCGCGTTCGCAAAGAAAGGTTGTGTTCGCGAAAAGAAAAATGGGAGAAAGGGGTCTGTGAATCGTGTTCACGGAGAAAGATTCGCGTTCATGAAGAAGAAATTTCTACTGCACGTGGCTGACTTTGGAAGCTTATATCTTGCAATCTATAAAGAATTTGAAGATAATCCAAAAATAAAAGTTGTCGGTGTCTAGTTTTCAGAAAGTTAAACCATTTGTCATTTGGAGTTTTGTAAAAACGTTATGACCATTATACTAGAGGCTATCTGGAGGAGTTGGGCAGCTTGCTCTTCGCGATTGTGATTGGTTTTTCGCGATTGCGAAGGGCAATTTTGAGCTGAGAAAAGTTGTGCTTCGCGATCGCAAAACATTTTCCGCGATCGTGATGTATTAATACCTGGGCAGAAGCTATATTTCGGGGGGTTTGGCTCCTTTTCATCTCATTCCTTCCATGCCGACTTTGGGGCCATTTTGGAGTGCCGTGTTCATCATCAAACTTTAGGTAAGTGATTTCTACATCTTGTGAGTTAAATACATAGTTTATATGTGGACTAATATGAATATTTATGGATATTATGTGATTTTAAGAGAAAAACTTAGAATTTAGTATTTTTGGATTTTTACCAGGAATTTGGACATGAAATTGGGAATAAATCATATATTTGAGTTCATAGTGTTATGGATAAAGTTTATCTTCGCAAATATTCAAAATCCGGACATGTGAGCCTGATGGTTGACTTTATTGACTTTTCGAGCGGAGTTGAAAATTGTTATGAATTTATTTATTATGAGTATTAGAGTATATTTTATTAGTTTGCACATTATTTGACTAGTTTTGGAGCGACGGGCATCGGTTTGAGGTGTTAGAGTGGCGTTGGAGCCAGTTATGAAATTTCGGAGCGAGGTAAGTCTCATGTATAACCTTGTGAGGGGGAAGCTACCCCCTAAGTGATGTAATTGTTATGTTCTAGTTGTTGCAAGGGCCACGTACGCACGAGGTGACGAGAGTCTGTACGTAGTTAAATTCATGTTATGTCCGGGTAGGCTTAGGTTCATGCCATAATATACTTGTACTATTGGAGTTTCTTTGCTCGTTTAATTCCTTTATTTCGCATTACGACTTGAGACTAGATTTGCATAGAGAAATAAACTTGCTATTGTAGAGATTTGACGAGCTTCATGATTAGCCGTGAAATAATTGTACTCCTCTTACAGATTTCTCCCGCGCTATGCGTTTTCATCGAAAGGTTTTTCTTAAAAATTCATAACTAACACATTTATCCGTTCGCCTCGGCAGGATTATGTACCACACTCTTATGGGACAGGGTTGTTCGCCTCGACAGTATAATAGATGTATCTATGGTTAGTGTCGTTCGACCCTCGGTAGTGCACACAGTATGATGGGATCGTGCCGTTCGCCGTGGCATTTTTATAAAACACTCTTGTGGATCGGGTCGTACATAATATCTGACAAGAAACCAACACATCCGTGTATTAGTTTTCCTGATTTGAGTTGTGATGACCTATCTGGTGAGG
This sequence comes from Nicotiana otophora, assembly GCA_000715115.1. Lineage (NCBI taxonomy): Eukaryota > Viridiplantae > Streptophyta > Magnoliopsida > Solanales > Solanaceae > Nicotiana > Nicotiana otophora. Next base: position 68,192 of record AWOL01S0031447.1, read on the forward strand.
TCCATTCTAGATAAACTCCGGTTGAGGAGGTAACTGCTTAGTGAGAGCTTGAGTTTACCGTTCAGAGAAGGATTGTACCTCATATTTATATTTGTTCATACCGTTTATTTGCTTTGCCCCATATTTGTTTACTTCTTACTGTACCTGTCTTATTGGACCACTAGTAAGTGTCGATGTTGACCCCTCGTCACTACTTCTCTGGGGTTAGGCTAGATACTTACTAGGTACGCGTTGATTTACGTACTCATACTACACTTGCTGCACTTATTGTGCGGGTATATATATGTTTCTGGTGGTCCTCTAGGCACAGAGGCGCGGCTATTGCGGGGACTTTACTTGAGCTGCATTCCATGTTGTGATCCGCAGCATACAGAGTCTCCATCAGAGTTATTTATATTCTTATGTGTAACTTGTATTCCAGACGGATGTTGTATTATTATTGTACTCCTTAGTAGATACTCATGCACTACTTTTATTATCTATTCTATTTAAAGTGTAAGTTTTCATAATTTTAATGCGTTGATTTATTCATCTATTAAAATGCACGATTTCAAAAATAATAAAATGCTTAATCAAGTTGGTAGTTCACCGTTGGCTTGCCTAACAACGACGTTAGGTGCCATCTATCACACACGCACGAAGCATATCCTCAAGTATCTGAATAGTACGTTAGGATTGCCCGTCCATCTGAGGGTGAAATGTTATACTCAACTCCACACGAGTACCCAACTCTCGATGTACAGCCCTCCAAAACCGTAAGGTAAACGTGTACCCCGGTCAGAGATGATAGATACCGGTACGTCGTGAAGTCTGATAATCTCGCGAATATATACCTGAGCCAGCTGCTCTGAAGAGTAAGTAGTAATCACAGGAATGAAATGAGTTGACTTGGTCAATCTATCCACAATCACCCAAACTGCATCGAACTTCCTCCGAGTCCGTGGGAGCCCAACAATGAAATCCATAGTGATCCGCTCCCATTTCCATTCTGGAATTTCCAACTTCTGAAGCAATCCACCCGGTCGTTGATGCTCATATTTCACCTGCTGACAATTTAGGCACCGAGATACATATTCCACTATGTCTTTCTTCATCCGCCTCCACCAATAGTGTTGTCTTAAGTCTTGATACGTCTTTGCAGCACCCAGATGAATGGAGTACCGCGAACTACGAGCCTCCTGAAAAATCAAGTCGTGCAAACCATCTACATTTGGCACACATAGTCTGCTCTTCATCTGTAATACATCTTCATCGCCAATAGTAACTTCCTTGGCATCACCGTGCTGAACTGTGTCCTTAAGGACAAGCATATGGGGATCATCATACTGACATTCCCTGATATGGTCATAAAGAGAAGACTGAGAAACCACACAAGACAAAACTCGGCTTGGCTTGGAAACATCCAGTCTAATAAACTGGTTGGCCAAGGCCTGAACATCCAAGGCTAAAGGCCTCTCTGCTACCGATAAATATGATAAGCTGCCCAAATTCTCCGCCTTACGACTCAAGGCATCGGCCAGTACATTGGCCTTCCTAGCATGATAGAGAATGGTGATATCATAATCCTTAAGTAACTCCAACCATCTCCACTGCCATAAATTAAGATCCTTCTGTTTAAACAGATATTGTAGACTTCGGTGATCGGTGTAGACCTCGCAATGGACACCGTACAAATAATGCCGCCAAATCTTTAAGGCATGAACAATAGCTGCTAACTCAAGGTTGTGTATAGGATAATTCTTCTCATGCACCTTTAACTGTATGGACGCGTAGGCAATCACCCTACCGTCTTGCATCAACACTACGTCGAGGTCAATACGCGACGCATCACAATACATAATATAAGACCCTGAACCTGTAGGTAATACCAACATTGGGGCTGTAGTCAAAGCTGTCTTGAGCTTTTGGAAGCTCTCCTCACATTCCTTGGTTAATATGAACGGAGCACCCTTCTGGGTCAATCTGGTCTTAATAGTTGTTCATAATCAATTACAAAATCGTCAATTAACTTCATGTTAACAAAAATCTAGTTGCAAACCTTCACAATACTGATAACTAGATGCGAGGTATGAAGACCTCATAATTATTTACCAGAATTAACGAGTCACATTTAAGGCCACCTAGGTGGGCACCTACCTTGTAGGTTAAACATTAATAACTATAACACGAATTTGACAACTATGTACAGAGAATTTCATATAAGAATTTTCAAATAAGCCTAACAGGCATGAATCCCTATTAGTACTATAGTACAAATTTAATTTCACAAGGGAGAACTTAAACACAAGAATTTTCCTCACA
>AWOL01S0031447.1:74578-157333 GCA_000715115.1 Nicotiana otophora
AAAATATAAACATTAAATCAATAATGAAGAATATAACAAAATAAAATAATTTAATTAATGCGCAACAATGATCTACACAATTTAAAACATAATCTTTTACATTTAGCCCGTGTACACACTCGTCACCTCGTGTACACGACTTTCCACACATTACAATTAACAATCCTAGGGGAATTTCTCTCACACAAAGTTAGACAAGTCACTTACCTCGACTTGCTCCAATTTAATCAAGTATTATGTTTTTTCTCGATGTTTCGACTCCGATCGACTCGTATCTAGTCATAATTAATTCGATACAGTCAACAAAAATTATAGTAATCAATTTCATAAGAAAATATTATATTTTCAATAAAATCCGAAATTAGTTCAAAATTTTCCCGTGGGTCCCACATTTCGGAATCCGGCGAAACTTATAAAATCCGATAACTCATTCAATTACGAGTCCACCCATACCAATTTTATCAAATTCCGATAACAACTCGACCTCCAAATCTTAAATTTTCGTTTTTGGAAGATTTTGCAAAAATCTTGATTTTTCTTCCATAACTTCACGGATTCATGATGTAAATGAGTATGGAATCATGAAATATAATCAATATAGGATAAGGAACACTTACCCCAATGTTTTCCCGTGAAAATCGCCCAAGAACCGTGCTCAAAAATCCAAAACCAAATGAATGAAATGACCATTTTTGATCCTTAAGTTTCTGTCAATCCGTCACTAAATGTCCATTTTTCGTCACTAAAAGTCCACCAGAAACTGCTCTACCAGCCTTCCTTCAATTGATCATAACTTTATGTACAAATGTCCAAATGATAAATGGTTTAACTTTCTGGAAACTAGAATCAAACAACTACAACTTTCAAGTTTTGCAGATTTTCCGATTCCTTATGAATTGCGATATATAAGCTTTCAAAGTTGGCTCCACACATCAGAATTTCTGGCTAAACTGCTCTACCAGCCTTCATTCAATCCATTATAACTTTCTGTACAAATGTCCAGATAATAAATGGTTTAACTTTATGGAAACTAGAATCAAACGACTACAACTTGCATGTTTTGAAATATTTCTGATTCCTTATATATTACGAGATATAAGCTTTCACATTTGGCTCCACGTACCAGAATTTTCTAGCGAAATTTCTGCAACAGAAATTTCCAGCAGCCTTCTTTGTCCGAAATCCGTTCCGTTTACCTTCCGAAATCCACCCGAGACCCTCGGGACCTTAACCAATTATACCAACATGTCCCAAAATATAATACGAACTTAGTCGAGACTTCAAACTACATCAAACAATATCAAAACGACGAATCACACCTCAAATTAAAATCTATGAACTTTGAACTTTCAAATTCTATATCTTGTGCCGAAACACAACAAATCAATTAGGAATGACTTCAAATTTTGCACACAAGTCATAAATAACATAACAGATCTATTCCAATTTCCAGAATCGGATTCGAATCTCGATATCAAAAAGTCACCCCCCCCCCAAACTTTCCAAAAATTTAACTTTTGGAATTTCAAGCCTAATTCCACTACGGACTTTCAAAAAAAATTTCGATCATGCTCCTAAGTCCAAAATCACCATACGGAGCTGTTGAAATCATCAAAATTCTATTCTGTGGTCGTTTGCACATAATTTGACATCCGGTCACTATTTGAACTTAAACTTTTAATTTTACATCAAAATTCTATATCTCGGGCTAGGGGCCTTAGAATTTGATTCAGGGCATACGCCTAAGTCCCAAATCACGATACGGACCTACCGAAACTATCAAAACACTAATCCAAGTCTGTTTGCTCAAAATATTGACCAAAGTCAACTCAGTTGAGTTTTAAAGCTCTAATTCACATTTTAATTTAATGTTCACCTGAAAACTTTTCGGAAAATTTTACGGACTGCGCACGCAAGTCGAGAAATAATAAATAGTACTTTTTGCGGTCTTAGAATATAAAATTAATTATTAAATTTAAAGATGACATTTTGGGTCATCACATAAACGTAACAAGGTTCCGAATTTGTCTCTTTGTCTTCGTCGAGGTCACCACAGTCCTGAGAATAAAGTTGATTCGCTAGAGGTATTTTATTTTTTCAGATCTTGTCTTTATGACTTATTGAAATTTTAAGATCATTAATTGTTTGATTAAGCATTAAAGTCCGGGATAATATATATCGTTATTTGGAAGATTTGTTTCTTTTAGCCATTTCTATATTATTATTATTTTTTTTGAAACAATGGCGTGATGTTTGGTTCCCTTAGTTGATGTTTTGTTGTTTGGATCTTTTGTTTTAATTTCTTGACTCATGAATTAATATTATCTTAGCTATCATTATTTTAGTTTGTTTAATAAAAAATTAATCTCTTAAGTATATAAACAGTGATGTGAAGAACAATGGGAAGTGGTTTTGGTTCCAATTCTTAGGAAAGAAAGCAGATTTGAGCCTACAGCACAGGCCCGACTCCGAAACTCCGCTACTATTAGCCCATCCATGACTTGAAATGAATATAATTCTCTAAACTGTAATAATAGCAAAGTAATACACTTTTCCATAATAATAATTTTTATAACCTATGGCACTTTTAATTAATCAATCGCGATTATGTACACGTTCGCGTGGCATGATTACGATTCCCAAAAAACAAATCAAAGTACGCGCTCGCGCGACTTTTAGCCAAAACAATCTTGATAATTAATAAAGCATGATTAATTGTGTATACGTACGCGTGACATAATTTTAAGCGCCCCAAAATAAAATGGATTTACGCACACGTGATCCGTTTTAAAGATTAAATCCATAAAGTAATAATTAAAAGCGGGTAAAAAGGTAAATATACATAGGTTTAAAAAAGAGTAATAATACAATTTAATTAAGTCAGGTATGGTTAAAGCGACCGTGCTAAAACTACGAAATCTAGGAATGCCTAACACCTTTTTCCGGGTTAACAGAATTCCTTACCCGGTCCTCTGTGTTCGCAGACCATAAATAAGAGTCAATTTTCTCGATTTAGGATTTTAAAATAAACTGATGACTTGGGACACCATAAATTATCCCAAGCGGCGACTCTAAACTAAATTAAATAATCCTATTTCGAATAATGTCACTTTAATTAGAAAAACTCCCTATCCCTCGGGAAAAAGGAGGTGTGACAATACATATTATTATTGTATTATATACTGTGATATACAAATTATATTTATAATTTTTATATTTTTAGTTCTTGTGAGAAATTAAAAACCAGAAAAACTAATTATGATACACAATGTTTTTGATATACAAACTAAAGCATTGGTGTAGTATTTTTCTTTAAAAAAGTAGTTTCTTTTTGTTTAATAAAATTATGATATGCAGTTTCTGTGTTATATATTTTCAGATATACATTATTATACACTATGATATACAAATAATATAATTATTATTATGTTATATATTTTGAGATATACATTATTATTGTCTTATAAAATGTGATATACAAATTATATTTTATAGTTTTTTATATTTTTATTTCTTGTGAGAAATAAAATAAACCAGAAAAACTAGGTGGGTATTTTTCTTTAAAAAATATTGTTTCTTTTTTTAAAAATAAAATTGTGATATACATTTTCATACACACATTATTATTATATTATACACTATGATATACAAATAATGCAAATATACAAACTATATTTATAATTTTTTATATTTTTAACGCTTGTGAGAAATAATTAAAAAAAAACCCAGAAAAAAGATTGTAGAGATTTGGGGGGAAATCTTGAAGGATTTTCGAATACTAACAAAAAGGAAATGAAAGCTTATTTTTAGGTGATGGTTGGACCATTAGAGGAGAGAGAATATCATTAAATATTATATTTAGGCTATGTGTGCCAAATGCTAAAAGATAGGCCTTTTTAGGCCAATTATTGGACTAAGCTGTTATGCAAAACTGCACAAATTGTTTATAGGACCATTGGGTTTTTAGACACTTCACTCATTTGCCACTATAAGTTGGGCTTCTTTTGAAATGGATTCAAGATTCCAAAAATTTTCTGATGCACCACATCTAATTCACAAGCTTATCAGGGTTGTTATGTTTTGGGGATGGTTAACTTTATTCTTTATTCACAAGTTTTTGCCATATTCTAGTCTAACATAAATCAGTTAAAAGTAAAGGCCCTAGGCCCCACAATTATGAAGGCCCCATTTTTTACTAGTTATGAATTAATTTTTTTTGAAAATAAATTGAGCACTTTAAATGAAATAGTACAATATTTTTTTATTAAAAAAAAAAAGGAAAAAGAATGTTTGTTTTAATAATTATTTCAAAGATTGAGTATTATTCCCCACTTGTGAGATTATACTGAGTTGTTGTTGTTATTGTTCAAACATTTAGGGGTCATTTGGTTTGAATATAAGTTTTGCCGGGATAAGTTATGCCGAAATTAGTTATGCTGAGATTGTTTTTTATCCACTGTTTGGTATGTTGTATTAAAAATGATATTTGCATAATTTCTAAGAAGAAGCTATAAGTTATCCCGGCACTAATTACCCCACCCCCTACAAGGATAACTTATCCCGGCACTAATTACCCAACCCCCTACAAGGTATAAGTTATCCCGATATTAATTTTAATGTCGAGATAACTTATACCAGATTTACTAACCAAACAAAATATTAAGGTGGAATTAAATTTTTATCTCACCACTATTTGTACTTATACCTCATGCCAAATGACCCCTTAGTATTACTTTAGGGAATAAGCGTAGTTTTAGGGTACAAGTTTGGGTGAAGCGTGATCGCGTGGATTATATCGCGACGAACAGAGACTTGGAATATAAAACGTCGAGTTACGAGTAATTTATTTTATTTTTACCATTTTAGGATATATTTGGAGATCGATCTTAGGCGATTTCAAACAAGGATTTCAACATTTAAGTGAAGGTAAGTGATATTCACACTGATTTGAGCCTGCATCTTGATTAGCCATTAATTTTTAACACTAAATCACGGATTTAAAGATGGAATTTGAGGAATTTTGGACTTAGACCTAGAATCACTTAAAATGAGATTTGGACATCTAACTGATTAAAAATAGAAATTTAAGTATAAATTTTGACTCGTGGGACTTACACCAAGAATCACGACTTAGACCTATAATCACATTGAACCCCCCTCCTCCCCCCCGGATCACCCTGCCTTCCTTTTAAATTGATGTCGAGTTGTCGACGATTCATATCCGGAGAAAAAGATTGGTGTGGGTCAAATTTATAGTTTTTTTGGGGGGGGGGGGAATTAAAAGTTGAAGTGACAGATTTGTGTGTAAATGTGTGTTTAATAGGAATTATAGTGAATAGTCTTTTTGTAGGGTATGAAATTATGAAGAAAAGGAAATCATAGTTTTAAGGTGCTGGGTTATAGAAATTTGGTGCTTTTGAGGGAAGATTAAAGGTTTTTTCTTGTTTTTATTTTTCGTTGTGGTTGAAAACAGAGGGCGGATGGATTTTGTGATAAATGTGTACGGCCAAAATCGATTAAGTCAGTCGTACGGACTGGTCGAAATGATTATATTTCGATCAAAGGGTATCTGCGTGACGACAGGTCGAGGTCCGAAGTAAGGGCGTCAAGCTTCGAGCTCTAAGACCGATCAATGACAAGCCTGGTATCACTATCGAACTCATATCCAAATCGAACTACGAGGCAAAGCGAAGATTATTGAAGATGCATAGACTGACCAACACTCACCCTGAATATCAAGACTCCAAGACAGAATCGAGCTCGAATCGAAGCCGAGGGCTCGATCCAATACCGAGCTCGAGCCAGTATCGAGCTCACAGATAAGAGCCGTTGCAACCGCACTAAGGGAGAGAATCTTAACGGGAATTGGGAAAAAAATAATTAATCATGGATTCTCTACTATATATTTTTTTATTATAGATAAAGTAGGATCTCTCTACTATATAGAGAGGAATCCTTGGAAGCATAAGACAGATTGACACATTGCAACAAAGACAACTTTAGAAAGATTAATACTTTTGAGCTCATTTACTTTGTCTTGTTCATCAATACTTCTTTTTCTCTGCCTTATATTTCATTCTATTTGTCAAGAATATACATATCTCTCTCTCACTCTACAATTTGTACCAAATTATATAAGGTATCCTTAGAACCCATAACACAAATTTAACTCTATCCGATTTTTCGGATAAACAGTTTGGCGCCCACTGTGGGGCTAAGGATAACAGTATTTATTTGATACAAATCTGCAACACACACCAGTTTACGCTCGTCTTTTGAGAGTGTCTCTGACTCGAACTAACAATGACAAACCCTCGATTAATGGCTTTAACTACCGACAATGAAGCCGGCTTTCAAGATAAACCAATAACTTGATGCCCAGGGCCGGAAGGCCGCTTATCGATGTCATCGAAGCTCGAGTCAAAATACCTGAAGCTCGAGCCGAAGTACCTTTATATGTCAACTCACATGTGGCCTTTGAGGCAAACCAACATTTCGAACGTGAAAATAACATTCATGGCGGTACTCGATCTGCAGCTCGAGACTCCCATAACGTGGGGAAAAACAGAGTCAGCTTGCGTATGATTTTTGAAATGTTGCAAGCCCAGCACGTAGCGATAGCTCAGTTGCAGAGCCAACCCCAGCTACCAAGTAGACTGGAGCCCAGTCCACCTCGAGAAATTTCCCACCGAATGGAGCCAGCCGTAGTGAGGTCAAACGAGCAAGAATCAGAGACTGCCCCAGCAATTACTAAAATACTTGAGGAGCTCACAAAGCGAATCGAAGCCAATGATAAGAAAGTAGAAATATATAATTCCAGGGTCGATCAAATCCCAGGAGCTCCACCCATGATAAAAGGGTTGGATTCCAAGAAATTCGTACAAAAGCCTTTTCCTTCGAGCGCAGCCCCAAAACCAATCCCCAAAATATTTCGTATCCCCGAAATCCCCAAATATAACGGTATGACCGATCCCAACGAACATGTCACCTCTTATACGTGTTCCATCAAGGGCAATGATTTCGAAGACGATGAAATCAAGTCCGTGCTGTTGAAAATATTCGGAGAGACCCTCTCGAAGGGGGCGATGATTTGGTATCATAACCTGCCACCAAATTCCATCAATTAATTTGCCATGTTAGCGAATTCATTTGTAAAGGCACGCGCCGGTGCCATAAAGGTTGCAGCGAGGAAATCGGACCTTTTCAAAGTAAAACAAAGGGATAATAAAATGCTAAGGGAGTTCGTGTCCCGATTTCAAATGGAACGTATGGAATTGCCACCGGTCACAGACGACTGGGCCGTCCAAGCTTTCACCCAAGGTTTGACGAGCAAAGTTTAATAGCGTCACGTCGGCTGAAGCACAATTTGATCGCAATAACTTGGGCAGATGTGCATAATCGATACCAGTCAAAAATCAGGGTCGAAGATGACCAATTATGAGGTCCTTCCAGATCCATGCATCAGAACATGTCGGCTATTAAAAACTAGAGGGACATCGACAGAGAATAGAGGTCGAATAGAGACCGATATCAACCATACATTGCAGATCAAACGAACAACGGTTCGACATGCAATGCCGCCCGAAACAATCAAAGGAGTAATCGAGGACAAAATTCTCGGGGGCTTATGAGCAAGAGTCTCTTTGACAAATATGCCGATCCTGTAGAGGCATCTCGACTATCGGAGTACAATTTCAGCGTCGATGCATCGGGCATTGTATCGACGATCGGAAGAATCAAAGATACTAGGTGGCCCAGACCCATGTAAACCGACCCTTCCCAAAGGAACCCGAATTCGATGTGCAAGTATCATGGTACGCATTGCCAGAGGACCGAGGATTGCAGACAATTAAGAGAAGAGGTAGCCCATCTATTAAATGAGGGCCACCTTCGAGAATTCCTCAGTAATCGAACAAAGAATCACTTCAGAGAAAGGCACGCCAACAAAAACGATAAATAAGAAGAACCTTAGCATATCATTCATATGATCATCGGTGGGGTCGACACTCCACAGGAACCCATGCTCAAATGTGGCAAGGTACCAGCCACAGGGGAAAAATGAACTCGAGGTTATGTACCCGAGGGAACTTTATCATTCTAAATTCAAGATGCGGAAGGCATTTCTCATCCTCACAACGACGCTCTAATAATTTCTATCCTATTAAATAAAGTTCAAGTTAAGCGTGTTTTAGTGGATCCAGGGTGCTTTGCGATAGCATCCGATCTTGGGTGGTGGAGCATCTCGGTTTGTAAAATCAAGTCATGCCCGCAGCTCAGGTCTTAAACGACTTCAATATGGCCAGTGAAACGACTAAAGGGGAAATTATACTGCCCGTTAATATGGCCGAAACCATCCAAAATACCAAGTTCCACATAATCAAAGGCGACATGAGGTACAACGTCCTACTCAGAAGGCCTTGGATCCACAATATGAGGGCAGTGCTTTCGACTCTCCACCAAGTAATGAAATTCCCGACATCGGACGGCATGAAAACAGTATACGGGGAGCAGCATACTGCGAAGGAAATGTTTGCGGTTGATGAGGTAACACCGATACCAACGTTATCGGCCTCGGAAAGGTCAAACATAAAAGATAGACGAGAGGCCAAATAGCAATCACATCCACCGGTCTCGGCCAAATCCGTGAAGTAGGAAATAGAATATGACGAGGAAGATTTTCTGACCCCTCGAACCTTTATCGTCCCCGACGACTCTAATGCCACTAAATCGACGATCGAAGAGCTGGAGCAGGTTGTATTAATCAAATATCTGCCCGAGAGGAAGGTATACCTGGGAACGGGATTGAACCCCGAACTCATGAAAAAACTTATTCAATTTCTTATTGATAACATAGATTATTTTGCTTAGTCCCATTTAGACATGGTAGGAATCCCACTGTCGATAACGACGCACCAACTGAGCTTGGACCCTAAGTTCAAACTAGTGAAGCAAAAAAAAAGACCTCAGTCTGAGGTAAAGCACACATTTGTAAAGGATGAGGTAACTAAACTTCTCAAAATAGGGTCAGTTCGGGAAGTGAAATATCCCGAATGGTTAGCCAATGTAGTTGTAGTCCCTAAAAAGGGGAACAAACTTAGAATGTGTGTAGATTATAAAGATCTAAACAAAGCATGCCCAAAAATCTTTTCCACTGCCTAGCATCGATCGCATGATCGATGCCACAACCGGCCACGAGATCCTTACTTTTCTCGACGCCTATTTCGGGTACAATCAAATTCGAATGAACCCAAAGGACCAAGAAAAAACTTCATTTATCACTAAGTATGGAACCTATTGTTATAATGTAATGCCATTCGGGGTAAAAAATGCGGGAGCTACTTACCAACGCCTAGTGAATAAAATGTTCGAATAATAAATAGGTAAGTCGATGGAAGTTTACATTGATGACATGCTAGTTAAGTCCGTGTGCGCAGAGGACCATTTGACTCATTTGCAGGAAACATTCAAAATTTTAAGGAAATACAAGATGAAGCTCAACCCCGAGAAATGTGCTTTCGACGTTTGATCGGGCAAGTTTCTTGGCTTCATGGTATCGAATCGGGGGATCGAGATCAACCCCGACAAAATCAAGGCCATCGAAGACATCACCGCCGTGGATAGTGTGAAAGCAGTGCAAAGGCTGACCGGACGGATAGCTGCCTTAGGTCAATTCATTGCAAGGTCATAAGATCGAAGCCACAAGTTCTTCTCTCTACTCAAGAAGAAGAACGATTTCGCTTGGACCCTGGAATGCCAACAGGCACTAGAACAATTGAAGCGGTACCTATCGAGCCCACAACTGCTTCACACTTCGAAGACAGATGAGAAGCTTTACTTGTACTTGGCGGTATCAAAAATCGCGGTAAGTGGCGTCCTAGTTCGAGAAGAGCAAGGTACACAATTTTCTGTTTATTATGTAAGTCAGACCTTAGGAGAAGCAGAGACTAGATACCCACACTTAGAGAAATTGTCACTCGCACTGATAAGCGCCTATAGAAAGTTAAGACCATATTTTCAAAGTGACCCATATGCGTTTTAACCACTTACCCACTTTGTAATATTTTGCACAAACCCGAACTATTGGGCCGATTGGCCAAATGGGTCATCGAACCCCGTGGGTATGATATCGAATATCAACCACATACGGCCATCAAGTCCCAACGTTTAGCGGACTTCGTGGCCGATTTCACGCCAACCCTCGTACCCGAAGTTGAAAAGGAACTCTTGTTAAAATCGGGTACTTCGTTGGGGGTTTGGACCCTCTACACATATGGTGCTTCAAATGTGAAGGGTTCGGGCTTGGCATCGTATTAAAACCTCCCACAGGTGGCATTATTTGGCAATCCATCAAAACCACTAGATTAACTAACAATGAGGCCGAGTACGAGGCCATGATTGTAGGTCTCGAGCTAGCTAAAAGCTTGGGAGTAGAAGTCATTGAAGCCAAATGTGACTCTTTACTAGTGGTGAACCAAGTAAACAAAACTTTCGAGGTTCGAGAAGATAGGATGCAAAGGTATTTGGACAAATTACATGTAACTCTGCACCGTTTCAAAGAATGGGCCCTACAACATGTGCTTTGAGAGCAGAACAGTGAGGCCGACGCACTCGTAAATCTGGGATCGTTGGTCGAGGAAGATAAGATCGACTCGGGGACTGTCGTTCAAATCTCGAGATCTATAATCGAGGAGGGACATACCGAGATAAATTCCACGAGCTTAACCTGGGATTGGAGGAATAAGTATAGTGAATACTGAAAGAACGAAAAACTCCCATCAAACCCTAAAGAATCGAGGGTTCTACGAACAAAGGCTGCTTGATTCACGTTGGTTGAAGATGGAACATTATACAGAAGGACGTTCGATGGACCACTGGCAGTATTCTTGGGGCCAGGTGACAACGATTATGTTTTACGAGAGGTCCACGAGGGCACTTGCGGAAACCGCTCCGGCGTCGAACCACTAATTCGCAAAATCATCAGAGAAGGATACTATTGGGATAACATAGAGAAGGACACTAAGGAGTTTGTTCTAAAATATGATAAATGTCAAAGGTTTGCACTAATGATCCATCAACCCAGAGAGCAGCTTCATTCAGTCATTTCCCTATGGCCATTAATGAAATAGGGAATGGATATCGTCAGCCCTCTACTATCAGCCCCAGGTAAAGCTAAATTAATTTTATTTATGACTGACTATTTCTCTAAATGGGTTGAAGCACAAGGGTTCGAGAAAGTGAGAGAGAAAGAGGTTATAGATTTCATCTGGGATCACATCGTGTGTCGATTTGGGATACCAGCAGAAATAACATGCGACAATGGTAAGCAATTTATCGGTAGTAAAGTGACAAAATTTCTCGAAGACCATAAAATAAAAAGGATACTATCAACACCATATCATCCTAGTGGGAACGGACATGCCGAATCAACGAACAAGACTATCATCCAAAACCTGAAGAAAATATTGAATGAAGCTAAAGGAAAGTGGAGAGAAATTCTGCCCGAAGTCCTTTGGGCATATCGGACAACATCTAAATCCAGTATAAGAGCAACTCCGTTTCCCCTAGTGTATGGCTCCAAAGCTTTAATTCCAGTCGGAGAACCCAGCGCAAGGTTCCGACATACACCGGATGAGTCGAACTACGAGGCTATGAATACTAGCCTCAAATTATTAGATGAAAAACGAGAAGCAACATTGGTTCGAATGGCTACACAAAAACAACGAATAAAAAGGTACTACAATAGAAGAACCAACCTCCGCCATTTCAAGGTCGGGGACTTGGTCCTAATGAAGATCACCATCAACACTCGAGATCTTAATGAAGGGAAGCTCGGCCCAAATTGGGAAGGACCCTATCAAGTCCTCGATATAGTCGGGAAAGGGTCTTATAAACTCGGAACAATAGATGGAAAACCATTACCAAACAATTGGAACATATCGCTTCTCAAACGATATTATTGATGGAAAACCATTACCAAACAATTGGAACATATCGCTTCTCAAACGATATTATTGTTAAGGTATGATTTTCTCCTTTCTATCATATATATATATATATATTCGACACTAACTCATTGCAGGAATTCGACAAAAGACATCAAGACCTCTAGTTTTAAAGCACGCGTTGTTCTCTTTTTCCCTTATTCAGTTTTTATCCCGAACGGGTTTTTCCGGCAAGGTTTTTAACGAGGAAACAACTATGTGCTACCTGAGGGCAATTCAATAGTATCTGAAGCTTCTTCATAATCAACCTCAAATACTGGGGGGCTACCATCAAATAAATCAGGTTCGACACAAGAAAATTGTTTCATACCAAATTCATGTTGGACAGGGACTCGATAGAGAAAAGTGTAAGGGCCAAATAGTCAAAACGAACCATGCCCACGTAGTTTTGTTCGAACCCTGGCACAAGATACAAACACATATATAATGACTTATAAAGGAAAACTTCTTCTTTTCAGATATCTCATACTTTGAAAAGATCTTCCTACTTCATGATTCAAACATGCTTAAAGGCCAACCACCATCATGAGAATTTTGACACGAGCGATAAAAAGAGCCTACGGGCTACAAATAATTTGAGTTTGAGTTCGAAGCAATCACTCACTCAATTATTAAGCCTAAGGGCTATCTTACTTCGAGTTCGAGCAAATCACTCGGTCACAAAAAGCCTACGGGCTACAAATACTTTGAGTTTGAGTTCGAAGCAATCACTCACTCAATTATTAAGCCTAAGGGCTATCTTACTTCGAGTTCGAGCAAATCACTCGNCGGATGAGTCGAACTACGAGGCTATGAATACTAGCCTCAAATTATTAGATGAAAAACGAGAAGCAACATTGGTTCGAATGGCTACACAAAAACAACGAATAAAAAGGTACTACAATAGAAGAACCAACCTCCGCCATTTCAAGGTCGGGGACTTGGTCCTAATGAAGATCACCATCAACACTCGAGATCTTAATGAAGGGAAGCTCGGCCCAAATTGGGAAGGACCCTATCAAGTCCTCGATATAGTCGGGAAAGGGTCTTATAAACTCGGAACAATAGATGGAAAACCATTACCAAACAATTGGAACATATCGCTTCTCAAACGATATTATTGATGGAAAACCATTACCAAACAATTGGAACATATCGCTTCTCAAACGATATTATTGTTAAGGTATGATTTTCTCCTTTCTATCATATATATATATATATATTCGACACTAACTCATTGCAGGAATTCGACAAAAGACATCAAGACCTCTAGTTTTAAAGCACGCGTTGTTCTCTTTTTCCCTTATTCAGTTTTTATCCCGAACGGGTTTTTCCGGCAAGGTTTTTAACGAGGAAACAACTATGTGCTACCTGAGGGCAATTCAATAGTATCTGAAGCTTCTTCATAATCAACCTCAAATACTGGGGGGCTACCATCAAATAAATCAGGTTCGACACAAGAAAATTGTTTCATACCAAATTCATGTTGGACAGGGACTCGATAGAGAAAAGTGTAAGGGCCAAATAGTCAAAACGAACCATGCCCACGTAGTTTTGTTCGAACCCTGGCACAAGATACAAACACATATATAATGACTTATAAAGGAAAACTTCTTCTTTTCAGATATCTCATACTTTGAAAAGATCTTCCTACTTCATGATTCAAACATGCTTAAAGGCCAACCACCATCATGAGAATTTTGACACGAGCGATAAAAAGAGCCTACGGGCTACAAATAATTTGAGTTTGAGTTCGAAGCAATCACTCACTCAATTATTAAGCCTAAGGGCTATCTTACTTCGAGTTCGAGCAAATCACTCGGTCACAAAAAGCCTACGGGCTACAAATACTTTGAGTTTGAGTTCGAAGCAATCACTCACTCAATTATTAAGCCTAAGGGCTATCTTACTTCGAGTTCGAGCAACTCACTCGATCACAAAAATCCTACGGGCTACAAATACTTTGAGTTTGAGTTTGAAGCATTCACTCACTCAATTATTAAGCCTAAGATCTATCTTACTTCGAGTTCGAGAACATCACTCGGTCACAAAAAGCCTACGGGCTACAAATACTTTGAGTTTGAGTTCGAAGCAATCACTCACTCAATTATTAAGCCTAAGG
Source organism: Nicotiana otophora (assembly GCA_000715115.1). NCBI lineage: Eukaryota > Viridiplantae > Streptophyta > Magnoliopsida > Solanales > Solanaceae > Nicotiana > Nicotiana otophora. The sequence goes on from AWOL01S0031447.1 coordinate 88,682, forward strand.
GCTATCTTACTTCGAGTTCGAGCAAATCACTCAGTCACAAAAAGACTACGGGCTACAAATACTTTGAGTTTGAGTTCAAAACAATCACTCATTCAATTATTAAGCTTAAGGGCTATTTTACTTCGAGTTTGAGCAAATCACTCGACAATAAAAAGCCTACGGGCTACGATACTTTGAGTTCGAGTTTGAAACAATCACTCGCTCAATTGTTAAGCCTAAGGGCTATCTTACTTCGAGTTCGAGCAAATCACTCGACCATAAAAAGCCTACGGGCTACGATACTTTGAGTTCGAGTTTGAAACAATCACTCGCTCAATTGTTAAGCCTAAGGGCTATCTTACTTCGAGTTCGAGCAAATCACTCGACCATAAAAAGCCTACGGGCTACGATACTTTGAGTTCGAGTTTGAAACAATCACTCGCTCAATTGTTAAGCCTAAGGGCTATCTTACTTCGAGTTCGAGCAAATCACTCGACCATAAAAAGCCTACGGGCTACGATACTTTGATTTTGAGTTTGGAACAATCACTCGCTCAATTATTAAGCCTAAGGGCTATCTTATTTCGAGTTTGAGCAAATCACTCGATCATAAAAAGCCTACGGGCTACAAATACTTTGAGTTCAGGCAATCATTCACTCGACTATTAAGCCTAAGGGCTATGCTACTTCGAGTTCAAGCAAATTGCATGAATCCTAAGGGCTGAACATTTTCATAAAACACAAGTAAAAAAAATCCTCACTAAGCAGAAGAATGGGAACAAAGGCAAGCTGGGAAAAAGTAAAGACTTTATATACACAATGATATTTACAAAACGACCGATCAGGGCCTTACAAAGGAACCTAATCATCTATGGGAGCAGTCTTTTCTACATCGGGCTCCTCCCCACTCTGAGACCCACTTTTGCTCCCGTCATCATCATCATCATCGCCATCGTCATCAGAGGCCAAGGCCCCAGCATCAGCTTCAAGATCTCTTGCCTTTGTTATCTCCTCAAAAAGATCGAAGCCCCGAGCATGGATCTCCTCGAGGGTTTCCCTCCGAGTTTGGCATTTGGCAAATTTGGCGATCCAATGTGCTCGAGTTCGGGCGGTATCGGCAACTGCTCTCGCAAGTAACTGAGCGGCTTCGGCATCATCCCGGTAAACAGCCACAATTGCATCTGCATCAGCTTTTGTTTTTTCAGCCTTGGCAAGTTGAGAGGCCAACCGAGCCTCGAGCTCCTCATTTTCCCTTGCTTGAGCCAAGCTTTTCTCCTTCAGGCTATGAAGTTGACTTTCGGTCGATGACAACTGGGCTCGAGCAGTCTCTCTCTCTCTGCAGCAAGGCGGTCCATGTTTTCTTTGCATTTTAAGGACTCGGCCTTTATCTCATCAACCTCCTCGCGGAGTTTCCCGATCAATGCAAGCTTCTTCTACAGTTGTGAGACCGAAAGATTAGCCATCGTTACAGTATCGAGCCCATAGACTTTTAATAGTATCATTGCCTGCTCGAACAAATCGGTCTGATCTTGGTGAGTTTTAGTCAACTCAACTCGGAGATCCTTAATTTCCTCCCCTTTTGCCCTAAGAGTAGTTTAAGGACATTCCTCTCCTCCGTAACCCGTTGGAGATCGACCTTATATCAATGCAACTCAGCTCGGGATCGAGAACACGCTTCTCGATAAGTAGCCGCAGCCTACGAGGGGAGAAGAAATGAAGTAAAAAAAGAAAAATAGACATGAGAGATAATACCAACAAAATAAGTTAAGGTTTACCTGATTCAAAGCTTGCTGCACTCCGTGGAAAACATTTGATGCCTCACTGCTACCGGCTGCATCCTCGATGCCGGTAAAAGACCGCAGAAGGGATCGGCCCCCTCATGAGGCTTGTCTAGTTCAAAGGCCCCTAAAGCTTGGGTTTCCCGAATCGCCATTTCAGAAAAAGTAGGAAAGGTAGGTGAATCTTCGATTGCTGCTGCCCCAAGTGAGTCACTTGGACCGTTCCCTTCGATTCGAAGAGATTCGGGAACAACCCCTTTCAGATATATTCCAATCCGCTGGCTTCGATTGGAAACATCCTCGATCTGCAACGACTCAGGAACTCTTTCCAAATCCTTCTCCGATAGACCCTCGGTTTGAGACGGAGCGGTATAAACCACCATCAATCCACTTGCCTGTGGAGCATCAGCGGTTTTCTTCATTCGGGCCATCAGCACGAACTCCTCACCTTCTTCTTCCTCATCTTCATCTCTTAGGCACTGAATCGACTCCAAGGTCAAAGGGATGATATTCTTCTTCGACTTATGAGTCGACCTTGCCTTCAGTTTTGGATTCTCGGAAGCAGAGGCCCTTTTCCTCTTATTTCCCTTCGCCGATTTGGAAACTGGAACCGAGGTCTCTTCCTCGTCGGACATTGGCCTCAAATCTGCATCTCTGCGAATGCCTACACACGGGAAAATCGGTTACGTATAAGGAAAATGTTGCATTCAAACTCCCAAAAACATAAAAGATAGGATTACCACGAGTTTTCGCCTCCCATCGGTCCTTTGCCAGATCACGCCACAAACGTTCGGCGTAAGAGGAGTTCGAAGCTAGATCCAGTACCCAGCTCTTAAGGTCGGGAATGGTGCGAGGCATCCAAGAAACCGCTGCATCACAAAAAAGATATCGGCAAGAAAACAAACAAAGAAACAAGACAATAGGGAATAAAACAGTAAAGTACACTCACGATTCATATTCCATTCTTCGGGGAACGACATCTTTTCGGTAGGGATCAGGTCCAAAGTCTTCACTCGAACAAACCTGCCCATCCAACCTCGATCCTTATCCTCGTCTATACTCGAGAACAAAACCTTAGTAGCCTGGTGTTGCAGTTTTATCAATCCACCTCAAAAGAGGCGGGGACTATATAGTATAACAAGATGATCGAGGGTGAAAGGCATCCCCTCGACCATGTTTGCAAAGAAATGGATCAGAATAACGATCCGCCAAAAGGAAGGAAGAATCTGGCCTAGAGTTATTTGGTATTGCCGACAAAAGTCGACGATAACAGGGTCGAAAGGTTCTAACATAAACGGGTAGGTATATACACTTAAGAACCCTTCCACATGGGTGGTAATATCTTCGTTAGAAAATTCGGAATCACCACTTCCTTATTGGCCCAGTTACAATCTCCCTTCAACTGTTCAAGTTGCTTTTTGGTTATCGGGCATAAATATCTCGATATCAGTTCGCATCGACCGGGAATCAGCGTGCCCTTGTCGAGCTTGAAATCAGAGGTGAGAAGGCATGTTTTGGGAACACACTCCTCCGTCCGTGGCTCCACCGCTGTTTTATCGGCGGCATGCTGCGAAGAAGAGGCCTCTCACTTTTGAGGAACGATCTTTTGATGTTTTCACCCTTTTCCTTGAATTTAAAAGAAAGGAATAAAGAGGGTATGATGTTTCAAAGGAAGATTTTTGTATTGAAAAACACAGAAGGAATATTTCACACAAACGAATTCAGAAAATATGGGAAGATGCTTAGAAACATTTTGATCAGAGAATGTAAAGGTGATTAATGGTAGAAAAAAAAGGATATTTATAGGTTAAGCGGTGGCGGATCAATATCGGTAATAGCCGACCGTCGCCTGACACGCATTAAATTCCTCGGTAAACAGAAACGACGGGATCGCTATCACATACGTCGCGATCGAACTCGATGCAGATGTCAGTGTACGTCTAGCCGTACCGGTGAAAACTCATATCGTTTCTCGTTACATCCTTTCTGAGAAACGATGAGACTATCTGTGTACGGTCAAAACTGATTAAGTCAGTCGTACGGACTAGCCGAGATGATAATACTTCGATCAAAGGGTATCTACGTGACGACAGGTCGAGGTCCGAAGTAAGGGTATCAAGCTTCGAGCTCTAAGACCGATCAATGACAAGCCCAGTATCATTATCGAGCTCATATCCAAATCGAACTACGAGGCAAAGCGAAGATTATCGAAGATGCATAGACCAACCAACACTCACACCTAATTTTTGGACATAGGAATTTTTTTACTTTTTTTCGAAAATTTTTCACTTTTTTTTCAAAATCAGTGTTTGGCCATAAAATTTTTAATTTTCACTTGAAAATAAATTTTGGAATTATTCGAAAATTTGAAAAACTCCAAAAAGCTGTTTTTCAAAATTTTCATTCAGATCACTTACAAAACTTCAAAAACAACCCAAAATTGTACTTATATCCAAACACAACTCTAATTTTCAAATAACATTTTCACTTGAAAAACAATTCACTTTTTTTTCTAAATTTACAATTTTTATGTCCAAACGCGCACTAGTTATTCTGCCTTAAAACTTTGACATTTAAAATAATTCTTAACAAACCACTAAACATAAGCTCAACTGCTCAAGCATAGTATTTGTTTTGTAGGGAGTACCAATCAACTTTGAGATTATTCTTATATAAGCCATATATGATCAGTATGGCAACCGATAATAATACGTAAAAGATATTTCAAACTTTTAACGTATTATTTCATCAAATAATTTTTGGATGTTCCAATAAGTTTTATAGTCCATAAATATTAGTAACTCAAATAAATTCTAAACCAAAATTAAATCAATACTAATGCTAATAAAGCATTCAATTCAATTGTATTATAAATAAAAATAGTGTTGGATATCTATTTTCTTAATTTTTCTGTGGTTTAGATAAAATGTATAACTTATTTTTCTTTTAGTGGTTAGTCATGTAAATAATAGTATTTATTAGTCGTAATTTTAAATTATGTTTGTTTTCATTATGGCTTATTAATAATATTTATTTTATGCAATTTTATTATCTTTATTGTTGAATAATTTAGTACAATATCTCATATTTATGTTATTTTATTGAAAAACGCCTTATATAGTTCTTTCTTACTATGATTAAAGAAATATTTGAAGCACAAATTTTACGTTTTGTGCTATGCAGACTTTATGAAAAAAAAATCGAAAAACTTCAAAAACCCGAAAAACTCGAGAAAACCGAGATTAAAAAATCTGGCTTTTATTAGTTTAGTTTGATATTTAGATTTAATAACTCAAAACAATTGGTTTGATTTGGTAATTAAAAAATACAAATCAACCCGACATATGTACATCCATATCCCGTGGTATCACTCGATTTGATGTTTTTTTGCTAGCACTTTTTTTTTTGTATCACTTGATCATATTGACCGAACTAACGGTCTCACTAATCTCCACTCTGATATGAGTAGTTTCAGGATAAATTGCAATCCAACCAAGCCTACGAAAAATGTGACTCCCAAAAGAAAAATGCTTAGAATTTCATTTTCTCTCTCTATTATATTGGTTAAATGTTTTTTAAAAAAACAAGAGATATTATCCAAAGAGCTGCATGTATATTATATAGGAAAATGTGCTAAATTATTTATTGAGTTAAAAATTTACTATTTTTGATGCACATGAGATAGAAATTAGTATTATAAAAAAATATATGTGAAGAATTTTTAAAATCTTAAATGTGCATTCAAATCTTATTGTTTGTTTTCCTTTCTTTCTCTCCATATATCCTATGTAATAGGAGTAATTTTTTATTTTAAAAAAAAGGAAATAAAGAAAGCTAAGCGTAGGTGGTGTTCGATAGTAACAAATTAAATATGCAAAGAAGATTCATCGTTGGTGGTGTAACAGATCAACTACTCTCATAATGGACCAAAATTAATTACGACTGCAACACCAACTGCCTCCAAGTAAAGTGGTCACAGCATATACTTAAATCCTTTTTCTATATAATAGTTAAGTATTTGGCGTGCATACCTTATATTCTTAGAGAGTTTATAAGATATTCTAAACCTACTATGAATACTACGAGCCTGTTACTATTTTTTCTCAGCTTGTTTGGATGGTTGTTACATGTTCTATTATATCGTATTGTTAGTTTAAATATAATGTTTGTTTTAATTGCTATTTAAATTTTATTATATTGTATATCGTTAAATTCATCGTTACGTAATGATGAAAAATACCACTTTACGAAACAATCGATTTAGTGTGATCGTGTAGTTTCCTTATTTTTTTTCTCTCTCATCTTGCCCTTCCATATTATTAAATAATCTTATTTTATCCCTTACCCTACATTTTTATATAATAATTATACCTCATACCTTACTTTTTCTTTATAATATTATAAGTTTATGCTTCGTACTGTTGGTACAAGACATCATGAAATGACAAAGACAAGACAATATATCCAAACATTATATACATCAAAACGATACGGTAGAATATAATACAATATTATACTATACATTATGAAAGATACATAACAACTATCCAAAAAAGGCCGATATAAATAGTAGAAAAGGAAATGTAAAAATTAGAATTTCAAATAAATCCTATTAAAAAAGAAGGAAAGGGAAAGAATTTCAAATAAATCCTATTAAAAAAGAAGGAAAGGGAAAAAGGCACTTCCTTCGTTCTCATTTAGTTGTCAGGATAATGTTTTGTAAATTATTTAAGGAAAAATTAATTAGGAGTGTAATTAATTTGACTAATCTACCCCTTATTATTTCTTTAGTCAATATCTATTTATGTACCTCTTAATACTAGAATAATTAATGTTAGTGGCAAAGTTGAAAGAAAATAATTAATTCTTTCTTTGATAAATTGACAAGTATTTGGGAACAAAGACGCGAAAAATTGGGAGAATCTTGGCACACCTTAGCTTTAAGGTGTCAAAAACTCCTAAATTTGTAAAATGAAATGTTTGTAACAGGATGACGTTTAAAAATTGCAAAGAAATATCTATAGCAAACATTGCCTTGGCCCCCTCCAATATTTGGATCAATTCCCTCTGATACAATATACGAAGAAATGATATTTTTAACGAATCAGATATTAATTTATTGTTCCAACCATTATCAAACTATGAGGTCTATTTCATATTAAATAGTCGAGATTTTGTTAAACTTTTAGACCAAAATTTTGACTTGAACTCTTAAGAATATGTCTGATTGATGATGGTTAACAACCAACGCTTAGGGTCAAAGCTAATTTGTTGCACAGTGCAATTAATATCATTTATATTTTCACAAACTTACAAGAAGTGGTGCATATATCCATATTAAAGTGAAAACTACTTCTCCCTCGCAAATCACGATCATTATTGATGGAAAGATAAATAAACATATATTTCATCCGCTCACTTTTACTTGTTCACCACGGACTTGACCCGCCCCTTAAGAAATATTAAATAAAATATATATTTTACCATAATGCTCATAATAATATACTTTTTCTGTTTCAATTTAGATGACACATTTCGTTTATCAAAATTCAATTTGACTAAATTTTAAAACTAAATTAAATTAGTTCAACTTAGTATTTTAAAATTAAATTTTTTAGATATTTAAAAACTATATGAAAAATAATATAAGTTGTAATTTTTTTCATGTCAATATAATAACAAAATATATTTTAAAATATTTATCAAACTTCACACAGTTTGACTCTCGATAAGCGAAATGTGTCATCTAAATTAAAATGTAGGGAGTAGTATTTTAAGAAATCTTGGGAAATAATTTGGGGAATGAGTTGTATGAGCCAAAATTTAGATCTAGGTTTTTATACAATTAGATTTATAGTGAATAAAGGTTAATCTAAGTCAATATTAACATCCAAATGGTAGATCTATTGTATTTTTGGATAATATTGCATATGTGCTTTAATATAACAATATCTTGGAGCAATAATAAAATAATAAATAGTTCAAGTATATGGAGGAAAGCAATAAATAACAATAAATGACATTTAAATAAATGAATGAACAAAGGTCACCTGACAAGGGTGAGATTTTCCAATGATTCTTCTGACTATGATGGACAATGATAAGCTTTTAAATAATCTGGTTCTTCTTGGATCGAGGAAGAAAATCTAGATAAAGATATAAAAAGGTAAACTTTGTATGTATATGATAAAAAGAAAATTTTCAGAGAATGTCAACGTATTGTTCTTTACAAAAAGTGTTCAATCCCCACTAAAACTGCATATCTTTGTATTTATAAGGGTACATGAGTCATAAAACCTTAGATAGTACAACTGGGAGAAATATTCACTGGAATATTCTCTAGGGAATAGTAATCCTAGAACAAGCCATTACTGCTCGCCGAAGAGGTGTGCTCGTCCTCGTCTTCGTCTTCTGTTGGATCACCTCGACCTTGTCGATGACCTGCTATCTTCTCGTAACGTCGACCCTTTGAAATTAGGTTAACGTGTCTTATTGATGACATGTGGAAGCCTCCGAACGCTTTATTTTTGTTGACCTAGTCTACATGTAACATGATGTTTTTCGCTCGTAAAGTTAGTCCCTCCGCTTGTTGAGGTCGTCCTTATGGGCGACTTCAATGAACGGATAACAGCGGCCATGGTCGTTGTAAAGGCAAGTGACGTGGCACCTCGAGGGTCATATGTTTCAAACCCTTGATTTTCTGGGTGACTTCTCGAACAAACATGTTCTTTGAAGGGACGTGACATCATAACGTCATTCTTCATGATGACGCATGTTCCCGATAAGTCGTGTCGGTACACGCGCAACCTTTTTATTGGCTCTGCCATTTTAGTTTTAGGCTGCATTTATGGTGACCCGTTCCGATTGTGAGATCCCTCCTCTATAAAGAGGGAGATGATCATTCAAACTTGAACTTTACCATCTTTGTTTGCAACTCTGAATCGTTTTTTTTTTCATCGAGTTTTCTCCTCCCACTTAGCACCTTATAACTTTTCTCTCCCTATTCTTAGTTTCCTTCTTCTAACTTTCTTCAAATTTCACAGTCATGTCGAAATCGACTTCTAGTGTTATTGAGGAATCTCAACCCATTCCGCTGGCTTTTGTGTTCCCTGTTCATGAGGAGATGCCATTTCTGCCGCTGAAGAGGAGGTTCTCCCTTTAGTAGAGGAAATCATCCCCTACAATCCTGATGTTAAACCTGATTTTCAACGGCCACCGGAGGTGAGTATATGGCTGAGTTCAAGGCCATGTACAGCCTTCCCAACTAAGTGGAGCTATTACCTGCAAATAACGATGAAGTACACGTTCACCGCCCCGGGTACTGCGCTCTCTATGCTTGCCCATTCACCATTGGCTATTCGTTCCCTCTTCCCCTACTGGTGGAGGAGTTTTTCTGCTATTATCAGGTCTTCCCCATTAGCTTGCCCCCTACATATACAAAGTAATTAAGATACTGTCAAAGTCCTCCGAGCTGGCTGCATTGAGATCATGGTGCGACATTTGATATATCTGTTCGCGCCCAGCTTTTACCGAGGCACGATGCTAAATCTACGACATTGTGGAAGCAAGTTCTTGGTGGTTAAAATGGATGACAAAGGTATTCGATAATTTTAGCTCGACTTCTTCTTTGTTAAGACTAAGGCTATCGTGGTGGATGCCGCAGATTTCCCTGAGGCCAGAAACTGGACCCATAAGTACTCGTATTCTTGCCTTTACCTTTTTTGAACGGTCGTATATTCTGAATCCATGGGCTAATCGTTCTCGTTTTGTAGCTACTGATTGATCTCTTCAGTTAGTGGTAATCTTGCCAATTGGGTTAGTCAAGCCCTCCCCTGTACTGTGGGGATCCGTGACTAGCCGAGTTTCTGGAAAAAGTTCAATCCGGCCTCCCTCTCGGCAGGTAATTTGCTCTTCTGGTCGATGTTACATTTGTACTCACCTATTTTATTATGCTCATCTTCTTTTTTATGTTTTCTCTAGGCTCCGTTATGGGGGATGCCAGAAGGAACATGGCGCCTACGCCTTCTTTCAGGAGGAGAAGAGTTGCTATATCTTTTGTCCCCACCTCCGTCCCAATTTCTACGCCCTTCCCTCCTTAGTTTAGTTCCATGTTGAAGACAAGGCGGTTTCTCTGCATGATGCAGACTTGAGGCCTCGTAATAGGAAAACCATGGACATAGGAGAAGGCGTACATGCGGCCATCAACTTGTTGGAGGGCGAGATCAGGGTACGAGAAACTTCGATTGTGTTCGTTGAGGAGGATGTCGGGGCAGCCTCTGAGATGCCTCGGTTTGAAGAGATCTATGCAGTTGTACCTTCGTGCTCCAAAGAGGAGATGGTCACATAGGATGTGTTTGGTTTTGGCTCTGTGCTTCCCGGGCTTGGGGAGGCCTCTTCTTCCGGCCGGCTAGAGACTCTTCTCATGCTAATAGGGAGAAAGGCAAGGGTTCCGTTGAACAGGATGATGAATCCAGCTGCCCTCGACCCCAGAGACCTTAAGATGATCGATAGCGGAACTACTCAGGTCAAGGTTAGGATAGAGGGGGGATCAAGAACTATCACTATTCCAATGAATCATGGTTTGTTAAAGGACACCGAGGATGTGGTTAATTCCTCGGCCTACTCTGCTCCGAAGTCGAGCATGTGACTCTTCGATAATTGAAAGACAATACCCTATCAAAGAGCATCATCTGCCTCGCTCTCAAGGTAAGCATCATGGTTATTCATTCTTTCTTCTTTGCTTTGATTTTCCTCTAAGTCTTAATTCTTACTTTTCTTTGGTTTGCAGACTATTATTTTGGAGATTAAGAGCATGTGGAGGGAGAAGAAGCGAAAAGAGATCCACCAGAGACTGAAGAAAAAGTACGAGGAGTTTTGTAGGAAGTACATGGATGTTCAGTAGCGGCTTCGCAAGGAGGGCATCATGCTTGCTTTAAGGAAGGAGCTGAAAAAGAAAGATGAGGAGTTTCTTGCATTCGTAGAGCAGTTTGGCGTTCTCGAGGGAGGGTTGAATAAAAAAGAAGATGATCTCAAATTGAGCAAGGGCGTGGATGCACAATGCAGCGGCCTTCAGAACCAGGTGGTCCAACTGCAAAGTTAGTTAGATGGGTGCCAGTTTGAGATAGACGCTCTTAGGGGGGAGGTCGCTGAAGAAGAAACAAACGCTCGAGGAGGCAGAGTCATCCCGAATGGAGACTCGAAGAAGGGACACCATTTTAAAGTTGGTGAATAGAACCCTTCGTTCTGAGCGAGATAACATTTTGTCAATGCCCGAAGGTAAGGAGGCCAGGCTCGATGAGAGAATTAGAGAGTAGGATAAGGAGAACTCCGAGCTGCTTGAGCGGATTCTGCTGTTGAGGTTCAGAATGCACGATTCCTTGAACGGCCCTCTACTTCTCACGCCTCAAAATCTCCTGCCATCCCTCGAGAGATGTACGAGGGGTGGATCCTCGCCGAGGCCCGAATAGATGTGATTTGAGTGTTTGGTAGGACGGGCTTCGTCTTTGAGATGGACATGGAGGAAGCTCGAGTTAAAGCTCATGAGGCTCGATCAGCCTGTGGCTATGATCCTGCCACACCTCTGATACCGAGGAAGAAGATAAGAGAGGTATTGACTAGCTCGCGGGTAGTACTTAGTGTGTTTCTGCTTATGGTCGAGGCAAGGAAGGAGAGGATGGTGTAGATCAGGGTGGCGATCGCCACTGAATATTTATCTTTTTGTTCTACCTTAACTTTTTGTACTATACTTCTTGTTGGCGTCTTTGAACGCTTTTGTAACGACTTTTCTACGAATATAAAAGTTTTGTTTTGGTTCGTATGTACCATTTTATCTTTGTGCATTCTTGTTTTTGTACTTGTGTTTTGGTTCTGCGCTTTCTTCATTGTTCTCTTCTAGTCGAAATGCAGCCTGTCACGACCTGAAATCCCACCACAGGCGTCGTGATGGCACCTAGTCTCTAAGACTAGGTAAGTCGATTTCAATTACATTTTGAAGCCATTAGTTTTTTGAATTAAATAAATAATCAAAACTAACAGCGGGACAAATATGAATATACAACCTTATAAGACTGGTTGTACTAAGTCACGAACTCTAACTGAATACATGGAAGGATCACAAGGACCAAATATACAATACCGTTTGATTAGAAATTAACACTACAATGAAATGAAAAGACTCCAAGGGACTGCGACGACCAAGAAGCTCTACCTTGAATCCTTAGGATCCCGCTTTAACTCTGCTCAAGTCTGATATTTCAAATACCTGGCTCTGCACAAAAATGTGCAGAAGTGTAGTATGAGTAAACTACGGTCGGTACTCAGTAAGTATCAAGACTAACCTCAGCAGAGTAGAGACGAGGTACAGTCAAGACACTCACTAGTCTAATAAACTGTGCAATATAATATACAAAATAATAGGAAACAAATAACAATAAGGGCAACATAAAACAACCAGTGATATGCACAGTAAGACAATAAAATCACCATTAATATCGTTCAACAATTGATAAATACAATTACACCCAGTTAAATCAAGTTCTTCAATTAAATATCTTTCTCATATAATGCTTACGAATAAAATGCTTTTTCAAATATAATTTCCTTAACTAAACATCTTTCGAATATAAAATTCTTTCACTAAATCTCTTCAAATATAATTTCCTCAAATAAATATCCTTCAAATACAATTCTTCCATATAATTCTTTTTGAATAAAAATCCTTCCAAATAAATATTTTGAATATAATTCTTTCAATTAAAAAGTTACCATGTGACACCTCATTTCATAATGATAAAATACGGGTCTCAGCCCATTTTTATATTTTTCGTAAGCACGGGTCTCGGCCCATTTTCATATTTTCACGGCACTTCGTGCCCATAATTAAATCATCATATTTTTCCGGTACCTCGTGCCCACTTTTCATATCACAGTTGCACGGATAGTTCACGTGCCAATATTATTATCATTTACTCACGGCACCTCGTGCCCACATTTTATTTTATAATCCGCCTGGCAATAGCCACAGGCTCTCAATTTCAACATAAATCAGATTGTTATCAATTTACCAACAACAAGACAAATTGCACAAGGTATAAAATAAACACAAATAAATTACAACATCACATGAAAATCACCAACACCACAACTTCACATTATCACATTTTGTCCCTGACAATAGCCATCCTTATCGCTCCTATTGCTACCCTTATCGCTCCTATAGCCACCCTTATCGCTCCGCCCAAATAATATTCCAACAAACACAACAACAGTGAAATATCACCCTTATACCCACATAATATCAACGGTGAAATGCCACCCTTATCTCCCCAAAATAATAACTCACACAACACAATAATTTACACGAAAGATTATCACGGCAATATAACAAAATCAATTCCTTTCACAATTTGCCCAATGGCCACAACCAAAGTTCCAATGATACAACCAAATCAATTAATTTCACAACAATAGCCGAAGGCTCCACACAATGTGTATATCACCACAAAAATAATCAACCGAGATAGAAATTATTCAACATAAAGAAAAGCCTTCATTAATCTAAATTTAGATAATTATATTAACACATCTTCTTAAGTTTGTTTAATTAATTATTTACAGAGGAAAAATCCATAATGAGATTAAATTCCAAGAAATATCAAACCAACAAACTCACTGAATTACATAAATATTCAAATAACAATCACGTCAAATTGTCATATACAATACTGTTTGATTAAAAATTAACACTACAATGAAATGAAAAGATTCCAAGGGACTGCGATGACCAAGCAGCTCTACCTTGAATCCTTACGATCCCGCTTTAACTCTGCTCAAGTCTGATATATCCAATACCTGGCTCTGCACAAAAATATGCAGAAGTGTAGTATGAGTAAACCACGGCCGGTACTCAGTAAGTATCAAGACTAACCTCAGCGGAGTAGAGACGAGGTATAGTCAAGACACTCACTAGTCTAATAACCTGTGCAATATAATATACAAAATAATAGAAAACAAATAACAATAAGGGCAACATAAAACAATCAGTGATATACACAGTAAGACAATAAAATCACCATTAATATCGCTCAACAATTGATAAATACAATTACACCCAGTTAAATTAAGTTCTTTAATTAAATATCTTTCACATATAATGCTTACGAATAAAACGCTTTTTCAAATATAATTTCCTCAACTAAACATCTTTCGAATATGAAATTATTTCACTAAATCTCTTCAAATATAATTTCCTCAAATAAATATCCTTCAAATATAATTCTTCCATATAATTCTTTTTGAATAAAAATCCTTCCAAATAAATATTTTGAATATAATTCTTTCAATTAAAAAGTCACCATGTGACACCTCATTTTATAATCATAAAAATACGGGTCTCAGCCCATTTTTATATTTTTCGTAAGCACGAGTCTCGACCCATTTTCATATTTTTACGGCACTTCGTGCCCATAATTAAATCATCATATTTTTCCGGCACCTCGTGCCCACTTTTCATATCACAGTTGCACGGACAGTTCACGTGCCAATATTATTATCATTTACTTACGGCACCTCGTGCCCATATTTCATTTTATAATCCGCCTGGCAATAGCCACAGGCTCTCAATTGTAACAAAAATCAGATTATTATCAATTTACTAACAACAAGACAAATTGCACAAGATATAAAATAAACACAAACAATGCACAACATCACATGAAAATCACCAATACCACAACTCCACATCATCACATTTCGTCCCTGACAATAGCCACTGCTACCCTTATCGCTCCTATAGCCACCCTTATCGCTCCGCCCAGACAATATCAATAGCTACCCTTATCTCTCCTATAGCCACCCTTATCGCTCCGCCCAGACAATATTCCAACAAACACAACAACAGTGAAATGCCACCCTTATACCCACATAATATCAACGGTGAAATGACATCCTTATCTCCCCAAAATAATAACTCACACAACACAACAATTTACACGGTAAATTATCACGGCAATATAACAAAATCTGTTCCTATCATAATTTGCCCAATGGCCACAACCAAAGTTCTAATGATACAACCAAATCAATTAATTTTACAATAATAGCCGAAAGCTCCACACAATGTGTATATCACCACAAAAATAATCAACCGAGATAGAAATTATTCAACATAAAGAAAAGCCTTCATTAATCAAAATTTAGATAATTATATTAACACATCGTCTTAAGTTTATTTAATTAATTATTTGCAGAGGAAAAATCCATAATGAGATTACATTCCAAGAAATATCAAACCAACAAACTCACTGAATTACATAAATATTCAAATAACAATCACGTCAAATTGTCATATAAAAACAAGTTCAACCAACAAGGATTTAGGCATAGCAAATAGATGATTAAATAAATGCCAATAATTATCTAATTTATTACACAATATGCCTAAGACTTAAACCCAATATAATTTGCACATATAAGCCCGAGTACGTACTCGTCACCTCGCGTATATGACTTTTTCACATTTCACAAACGGCACATAAAACTCGATGCCTAAGGGGTAATTCCCCCACTCGAGGTTAAGCAAGATACTTACCCTTTTGAAGTTAGGCCGATATTCCAAAATAGCCTTCTTGCTTGAATTGACCTCCGGACAGATCAAATCTATCCAAATTAATTGTACAACTTCATTAAAATTTATCGGAAACAATTCTGGATAATAATACGTCGACTTAAAAATCTATTCCAAAAGGTCAACAAAAGTTAACGCGGGGCCTGCCTCTCTGAACCTGACATAATTTTCATGAAATACGAACACTCATTCCGATACGAGTTCAACCATACCAATTTTATCGAATTCCAATAACAAATTGACCTCCAAATCTTAAATTTAAACCAAGAGGGCTTTCACAATTTTTTCCAACTAAATTCACCGATTAAATGTTAAAAACAACCATGGATTCGGGGAATTTAACCAACATTGAGTTAAGAACACTTACCCCATTGTTTTCTCTGAAACTTTCCCAAAAATCGCCTCAATCCGAGCTCCAAATTTCAGAACTTAAACTCTCCCATTTTCAGAACTTAAACTCTCTACCTAGTGATTTCTTCTATGTGATCGCGAACTTCCTCACGCGATCACGAGGCACAATTTCAACACTGCCAAAATTAACTCTAAACGATCGCAGAAAGTCCCACACAATCGCGAAGCACTGACTCCGCTACCCTACGCTATCACGAACCTTCTCACGCGATCGCGTAGAACAAAGTCACCTCAGCCCAAATTACTCTAGGCGATCGCATACGGACTTATGCGATCGCGTATAAGGATACTCAGAAGAAAATGCCAGCAACTATCAGCTATTTTTCAAAGGCCAAAAATGATCTGTTAGCCGTCCGAAACTCACCCCGAGCCCCTCGGGACCTCCATCAAACTTACCAACAGGTCCTAAAATATCATACGAACTTAGTCGAATTCTCAAATCACCTTAAACAATATCAAAACGATGAATTGCACCCCAAATTAAAATCTATGAACTTTGAACTTTTAAATTCTATATCTTGTGCCGAAACACATCAAATTAATCCGGAATGACTTCAAATTTTGCACACAAGTCATAATTGACATAACGAAGCTATTCAAATCTCCAGAATCAGATTACGACCCCGATATCAAAAAGTCAGCCCCCCGGTCAAACATTTCAAAAATTTATCTTTCGCCATTTCAAGCCAAATTCCTCTATAGACCTCCAAATACTTTTCTGGACAGGATCCTAAGTCCAAAATCACCATACGGATCTATTGACATCATTAAAATTCTATTCCGGAGTTGTTTACTCAAAAGTCAACTCTCCGGTCAACTCTTTCCATTTAAGCTTCTTAATAAGAATTATTCTTTTAATTTAATTTCGAATCTTCCGAAAATCAAACTCGACCATACCCGCAAGTCGTAATACATATTGTGAAGCTGCTGGAGAACTTAAGTCACTGAACGGGGCGTTAATTCTTAAAATGACAAGTTGGGTCGTTACACAGCCAACAACCGATAAGTGTTGTTCGGGTTGGTCGAACATGCCTCGAGTTAACTTGAGGTCGTGGGCCAATAGGTGTTGTTCGAATGGGTCGAACCTACCATTGATTTAGGTTGAGACCGAGGGCCGATAGGTGTTGTTCGAGTTGATCAAACACCATTTTGTTAAGTTATAGTTGAGGGTCGATAGGAGTTATTATTCGCATAGGTCGAACACGCCTGCTAGTTAGGCCGAAACCTGGGGCCGATAGGTGTTGTTCAAGCTGATCGAACGTACCATTTTGTTATGTCATGGTCAGGGGCTGATAGGAGTTGTTCGAATACGCCGTATAGTTAGTTGCGTCCGTAAGCCGATAGGGGTTATCCGAGCTAGTTGAATGTACCTTAAGTTGTGGACGTGGGTCGATAAGAGTTATTCGAGATGGTCGAACATTCCTTTTAGTTCAATCGAGGTTGAGGGCCGATAGGAGTTGTTCGAACGTACCATTTTGTTTAATTCATGGACAAGGGCCAATATGAGTTGTACGAGCTGGTCAAACGTACCTTTCATTAAGTTATGGCCGAGGGCCGATAGGAGTTGTTCGAACTGGTCAAATGTACCTTTTCAGGAGAGTAGCTTCAATGAACATGTATCTTATTTACTTCAATATCATTGCTTTGATTACATCATGTTTCCCTGAGGAAGCTTTTGGAGAAAATTACAAGTTATGGGTGTTGGCTGGCATCCTAGTACTAGTATATCTACTTCATTCATTATTCAACTTGGAGATTCTTCAGGAGTCGGGTAATGAAAAATGTGTCTGCTCTCGCGTACTCCAACGCGAAGTGTCCCATTCGTCACCTCATTAAAAACCTCCTTGAGAAAACCCTATTAGGACAAAACTCAATTGAAGAAAAAAGAGCATGACTTACTGGGCATTTCTTATTTTTCAGAAGTTGAAGTATTTGAGGTGGTTGATGTTCCAATTGTTTGGTAGGAGCTTCCCTTCCATAGTTTCCAGTTGGAATGAACCCTTGTCTGCTTTGCCTATGATTTTGTATTGTCCGTCCTAGTTGGCTCCTAAAATTCCCTCTCGTGGATCTCCGCCTGCTTAGGTCTTAGCTTTGAGCACGTAGTCCCCGATCTTGAGTAATTATACCTTTGCCTTTTTTGTAGTAGCATTTTGCCTGCTGTTTCTGTGCGATCATTCTTATGTATGACATATATCGTCGCTCTTTGACCTCGTTGAGGTCTTGTTTTCTATTATTGTCATTGGCGGTGCCACTTTTATGGGAGTACTGTAGGTTGAGTTCTCCGACTTCGACTGGTATGACCACTTCCGTTTTGTAGACTAGGGTGTAAGGTGTTTCTCCTGTACTCATTTTTGGGGTTGTTCTGTGTGCCCATAATACTTCTGGGAGTATTTCTGGTCACAGTCCCTTGGCTTCCTCGAGTTCCTTCTTTATGATGTTCAAGATAGATTTGTTAGAGGAATCTGGTTGCCTGTTTCCAGCTGGATGATAAGGAGTTGAAAGTATCCTTTTGATGTTCCATTTTTCGAGAAAATCTGTGGTTTTTCTTCCGGTGAACTAGGGCACGTTGTCACAACTTATTTCTTTAGGTAGGCCGAATCAACAAATAATATTTTTCTATATGAAGGAGATTACCTCTTTCTCACGAACTTGGGTGAATGAGCCTACTTCCACCCATTTAGAGAAATAGTTAGTTAAAACTAAAAGGAATTTAACATTACCTTATCGTGGCGGAAACAATCCCACGATATCCATTCCGCATTTAATGAATAACCATGGAGAGGTGAAAGAGTGGAGGTGTTCGCCTGTTTGGTAGATTATTGGGGCGTATTTTTGACATTGCTTGCATTTCTTCATGAATTCTAGGGCGTCTTTCTTCATGGTGGGCTAATAATATCCAGCCCGTATGAGACACTTGACAAACGATCCATCACCGGAGTGATTGCCACAATGGCCTTCGTGGACTTTCTCAAGAAGGTGTTGGGTTTTGTTCGGGCCTAGACATTTTGCTAAGGGGTCGCCATACGTTCTCTTATACAAGTCGTTGTGAAGCAAGATGTACTTAGCATCTTGCATTCTCAGCTTCTTGGCTTCCTCTTTATCATTTGGGAGGGTGCCATCCTGCAAATAGTTTATAATACAATTGCGCCCGTCCCAAGTTAAGCTTACAGATTTTACCTCGATGTGGTCTAACTATGAGCTGAGGAGATGTTCCACATTCTAATTCCCAGGAGTTATGCTTTTGGTGGTGGCAACCAGTTTAGCTAGGCCATACGTATCGAGGTTCTGAGTTTGAGAAATCTGGTCAAGCTGGCATTCGTCGAAATTGGGCACCAATTTGCATATCTCGGTCTAGTACTTTTTCAATCTCTACTCTTTGATTTGGAAAGTCCGGTAACTTGGTTGATGACAAGTTGAGAATCGCAGCGCAGCTTTAAACGCCTCGCCCCATATTCGAGCGCTAATTTTAATCCTGCAATTATGGCCTCATACTCAGACTCGTTGTTAGTCATATCTGGGAATCTTATTGATTGGAGAACTACTTCACTAGTGGGAACCTCGAGCATAGGTCCTAGTCCGGACCCACAGGCATTGGATGATTCATCGATGTGTAGGACCCATAGGTCCTATGTTCAGTGGAAAGCTTGAGTGGCTTCTTTCTCGGCCTCGGGAATTGCTTTGGCACTAAAGTCTATGACAAAGTCGGCGAACACCTGTGATTTTATTGTTGTGCGAGCTTGATAAGTGATATCGTGTTCACTTAATTCGATGGCCCATTTGGCCAGCCTTCCCGACAACTCGGGTTTGTGCAATATGCTTCTTAAATGAAATATGGTGATGACCGAGATTGGATGGCACTGGAAGTATGGACTAAGATTTCGTGAAGCTATGACAAGGGCCAAGTCTAGTTTCTCGAGGTGAGGATACCTTGTCACAGTGTCGATAAGTGTTTTACTGATATAATAAATTAGAGACTACATACCTTTGTCTTCTCGAACTAGGACTGCACTTACTGCTACTTCAGAATTGACGAGGTAAATGAGGAGACGCTCCTCGGGCTCGGGCTTTGAGAGCAAAGGTAGCGACGACAGGTATTCCTTAAGTTCTCTAAACGCTTGTATGCATTCGTGCGTCCACTCGAGACTGTTATCCTTTTTGAGTACATTTAAAAACTTGTGACACCTATCAAATGGTCTCGAGATGAACCTGGACAAGGCGGCTATTTGATCTGTCAGTCTCTGGACTTGCTTCTTAGTGGTTAGATGTTCTGATATTCTGTCGATAGCCTTAATCTGGTCTGGATTGACCTCAATTCCTAGATGCGATACCACGAAGCCCAAAAAGCTTCCCAAGGTTACGCCGAACACGTATTTCTCGGGATTCAGTTTCATCCCGTATTTTCTCGAATGCTTCCTTTAAGTGGTAGATGTGATCCTTGACTTTTACAGATTTGACCAATATGTCATCGACGTTTACCTTCATGGTTTTGCCGAGCTGGTCTTTGAATATCTTTGTGACCATCCTTTGGTAAGTAGCCCCCGCATTCTTCAACCCAAATGATATGACCCTGTAGCAGTATGTTCCCTTGTGAGTGATAAATGTAGTCTTCTCTTGGTCATCTTCCTCCATGAGTATTTGATTGTAGTCTGAGTAGGCGTACAGTAAATTTAGCAGATCATGGCATGCTATCGTGTCAATGAGTTGGTCGATGTGTAGTAACGGGAATGAATCCTTTGGGCATGATTTGTTTAGGTCAGTGAATTCCACACACATCCTCTATTTACCATTCTTCCTTTTGACCATTACCAAATTGGCAATCTACTTAGGATATTTTGACTCCCAGATAGAGTCGTTGGCTAATAACTTTTCTACTTCTTCTTGGACGACTTTGTTGATTGTTGGATCAAACATTCATCAGACGTGCCTTAACGGAGGGTAGTAGCGGTCGACTTTTAGCTTGTATGTAGATATCACCTTGGGGATGCCAGGCATATCTGCATGGCTAAAGGCAAATAAATTTGTGTTAGTTATTAAGAATTGACTATATTTATTTGGGTTTTGGAATTTGCAGCCGATGTAGGCTTTTTGCTGGGTTCACTGTGATCTAGATGGATGGGATTAAGGTTTTCTATGGTTGACCCTACGTCTTCGACCACTTCTGGTTCCATAGTGGTATATTTCGCTTCGATCGGTAGAGACCTCGACCCGGCTGATTGCTATACCGCTTTTTCCTTTTCTTTATTTTGCTGAATTGTCGTACCGTCCATGGAGATTCGATAACATTCCACGAATGTGCGTTATTCCTCTCGTATGCTGAATATTCCTTAGAGGGTCGGGATTTTGATCACTTGGTGCAAGTTGGAGGGGACTTCTCTCATGGAATATATCCACGGTCGTCCCACAATGGCGGTATATGCATTGTCGTGATCCATGATATAGAATGTTGTTTCTAGAGTCACCTCACTGGCGAGGACGGGGAGTGTGATTTCTCCCGAAGTCCATTCAACTACATTGTTAAAACTCGTTAGTGTAATACAGTGCGACACTATCTTATCCTCAAGTCTCATATGTGCGAGGACACGAAGATGGATGATGCACGCTCTGCTTCCGTCATCTACCATAATTCTCCTAACATCAGTATCTAAAATTCGTAAAGTAATGACAAGTGCATCATTTTGAGGGAAAGTCAAATTGTCGGCATCTGACTCATCAAATATGATTCTTTCTTCGAGTCCGTCGTACCATTCGTGTGTGAATGCTCTTTTGAATTTGTGAGTGGCAGTGAATTTGATGCCATTGATAGAGGCATTGTCACTGCTACCAATAATCATGTTGATGGTACGAGCTGGTGAAGGCAGCTTTGGTGGGCCTGGGCATTCTCGACCCCTCGATAAAGTGTTCCTGCTTTTGTCACTGAGTAATTCTTTGAGATGTCCTTGTTGCAGCAAGTTTGCTACTTCTAGTCTCAGAGCGTGGAAATATTCCGCTTTATGTCCACGTTCTTGGTGGAACTCGTAGAGGGTGTCAGAATTTCTGGTGTTCGGGTCGGACCTCATCTTTGGTTGCCAATTCACACTTCATTCTGAGCTCCTCTAGGGCGTAGACCACCTTTATAGGTGACAAACAAAAGTTGTGAGCAGGTAGTAAGGGGGCATACCTCGATCATTCCTATGAGTGCCTGATCTTGGCCTCACAAAATAGAGATATTATCTTATTACATGATATTCGGGATCGGTCGTTCCGTCATAGATTCTGAGATACGGGGGCATCTTGAAGGTTTTGGTATGGCATGGGGGGCCACTTCTTCCCTGTATGGCTGCTCCACAAACCTACCAGCGTCTTTTTTCGGTAACAATTTAGGGTCACCTGGTATTTTGTTTACCTATTCCTGGTGCTACTTCATTTTTTACTTGAGTGCTTTGTTCACGTTTTTCATTTCTTCCATTCTTTTCAAAACGACAGCTAGGACATTGTCACCTGTACTATCAACAATCGTATGAGTATTACTTTAAGTAAGAGGGTTCGGTTGGTCGTCCTGTTTATTTCTGCACTATGCTGCATGGATCCTTGTTGTTTCTGTGGTCGTGCATGGGGCTTGTTTACTAATCATGCTGACTAGAGTGTGAGTCAACCATGTTTTGAGGAGATGTTTTACGGCTGGCGGTGCACCTTCTCCCGTGGACGTAGAGCCCCTCTTTCCATTTGATTTGGTTGTGCTGCAAAAAGGTGTAGGTGACTTCCCTAGTCTGGGGGAGGCCATAGGAGTCACCTCCTTATCTTGGGTGTCATAACCTTCGTCGATGGTACTCATGAGGTTGAGCGGGACGTTGTCCGACACTTTTATTCCGCTTCCTTGGTTACCTGGCATGGAGTTATTTTGTATACACAGAGAAAAATGATAATCTTTGTGGTTTGTTGGATTAGCAAGTCGCATGAGTTATAGATCCAATGAAATAAAAAACTTGAGTGAGAAATCCCCACCCACAACGCCAAACTGTATGAACCAAAATTTAGATCTAGTCTTTTAAACAATTAGATTTATAGTGAATAAAGATTACCTAAGTCAATACTAATATCCAAATGGTAGATCTAGTGTATTTATGGAGAATACCGCACATGTGCTATAATATAACAATTTCTAGGAGCAGTAATGGAATAATAAATGATTCAAGTATATGGAGGAAAGCAATAAATGACAATAAATAACAATTAAGTAAATAAATGAACAAAGAGCACCCGACAAGAGTGAGATTTCCCAATGATTCTTCTAACTATGATGGAGAATGATAAGCCTTTGAATATTCTGATTCTTCTTATATCGGGGAAGAAATTAAAAGATAGATAAAGATGTAAAAAGGTAAGCTTTGTATGTATATAATAAAGAAAGAGTTTTGTATGTCAATGTATTGTTCTTTACAAAAAGTGTACAATACCCAAGATAACTACATATCTTTCTATTTATAAGGATACATAGGCCACAAAACCTTGGATAGTACAGTTGGGTGGAATATTCACTAGAATATTCTCTAGGGAATAGTTATTCTCTAGGGAATAGTAATCCTAGAACTAGTTGTTACTACTCGCCGAAAAGGAGTGCTCGTCCTCGTCCTCGTCTTCTGTTGGATCACGTCGACCTTATCGACGACCTACTATCTTCTCGTGACGTCGACCCTTTGAAATCAAGTTATCATGTTTTATTGATGACACACGGTAGCCTCCGAAGGTTTTATTTCCCTTAACCTAGTCAACATGCAACATGATATTTTTCGCTCATACATGAGTAGTTAATGATAAGGATAAAATTAAAAAAAATATTTTTTTTTGATTTGTTAAAATTAACAAGTAAAAATAAAAATATATTTTTTATTATAGTGGACAAGAGGACAAGTAAGTGATCGGATAGAATAGGAAAGACCAACGAGAAAAGAAGGTAAAAGGATATGTACTTTATCATGTTTTCATATGTATCCCAAAAAAGTGAAGTGACAGAGAACTTGGAGCAAAAAGTTTATTAATGACCACAAAATCTTAAGTTGTTAGTTTAATCAATGAAAAGGTCAAGCCAAAGAAGCAATCTCAAGCTATCCAAAAGGTCACTTGTTATTTGGACATACTAATCAAACTATAATTACTGATTCTTTATTTTTATATATATTTTTCTTTCATTATTGTCTCTTCTTCTATGGCATCATCAAATAAAACATATTTCTTTCCCAATCGTTCACCCAAATATTTAATTAGAAAATTAATAGCCGTAGTTACCTAACCAAAAGTAGCAACCAAATTGTCTATAATGCAACTAACCCCATTAATTTGCGAGTTTCACGTCACTAACTTAACCTTATATTCCAATAGCATTTCTATATTAGGTCACCAAGGCTTATCAACAAATTTGGCCTTCTATTGCACACGTACGTTTGATATTTGACATATTTAGGTGAGTTTGTTTCGCCTGCAAATGGATCATATATTCACTAAAACTTTGATCACTAAACAAAACAAGGGAGTAGAGAAAAACAAATGGAGTTTGTTCATCTAACTTTTTCCCAATGCTGAGGAATGGCGTAACAAATTATGTTACAATTTCCATTTACAATACATAAAATATTCAATCAGAGCTGCTCTTTTAAAGTCAAACATTTTTTTATTTAAATTTTTGTAAATATTCTTCACATCTTTTCACTTAAAGATTACACTATCTTTTATATCTTAAGTAATTTTTAATGGCTACATTTTATTTAAATATATTGAAGAATTAATGTTCGGGTTCACAGCGAAAAGATGTCTTTTCTGTCACCTGTTTTTTCTTATGAAGGAAAGGAGTAATTGAGTTATCGCCTATTAGCCTTCTTCACGTTCTTTTTTATTACTAGTCTTAGGGTACGCGCTTTGCGCGTGAATCCTAATTTAATGAATATATAATTTTTAATATTATTTAACTATAATATTAAATAGTGTATTTATGTTTTAATAAAAATTAAAGAACGGAAGAAAGTAACCTATGATTACTTTAGGTGTAAATTAAAAGTTAGTAGTTTTTTTTTTGGGTGTAATTGCTACCTTCATTATTCTATAAAGATTTTTCTTTTATGCTTTATGTTTTATTTAATATTAAAGACGATGAAATAAATTACATGTAATTAAAATTTATTATTTTTGTGTTAAAATTAAGTGAAGATTCATAGACTATCGTGCAATACAATCCGATTAACTAAACAAAGCTACAATTTGTATTGGTTAAAATTATAATGTAAACTTTGAATAAATTATTATTTAAGATTTTGAATTAAATCATGTATTTGTCACTCCTATTCCAAATCATGTAAAAACAAGTAAGAATCCCTATTGTCGTTGGGAAAGCATATTTATGGAAAGGAAAAGAAAACCTTCCGATAAGTGGTCCTCATCGAAAACAAAAATATATTAATTATCCATATTATATTAATTTTAAATTTTTAAATATTAAGACTTCGTACATACGGTAATATTGTGTGAATAATTACAGTTGTTATATTCAACTGTAATTATAATTTAAATACAACCAAAAATACTATTATTAAGATTTTTTTGTTGATTCAAATTGTTAATATTAGCTCATTATAAGTTTTAGATAAAGAAATAATTTAATATGCAATATTTTAGTAGAATTACATTGAATCCCTAATTATTGAGATTTGATCAGCAAAATAAATTACATCGAACCTCAATTTTACAATAAGTTATTATAATCAGGTTCAATCATATTTTTCTTTCTCTCGTGTTTGGACAACCAAATTTTCAAGGAAAGGATTTGTAATATATAAAATCTTGGTTGACTTAACCTTTTAAATATTAGGACTTCCTACCTACCTTGTTGAATAAAGAGATATTTAATAACTAAAATCTTAATTGATTTTAAAATTCTAAATATTAGGAAAGTAAATTTAAATTATAATTTTGTCCAATATAATATTTATTTTTAAAAAGTAAAAAAGACGAACGACATTTCACTAAAGGCCTTCGTGCACGTGCGTTGCACGTGTAAATCGTGCATTTACCGTCTTATTTTCTGTAATTTAGGAATAATTAATTATATTTAACGTAAAATTCACCTCGAAAAATTAATATATTTCCACGTTAATATATTTCCTCTCTAAACGTTGATCTGTTGAAGACTTGTTCTAATAAATGATTTGGAGTAGCGTATGCAGCTGTTCAAATATGTAGCCGAAACACCAAACTATCTTTTAATTAGTTGGCTGACAAATGTGCAAAAGGATTTTGTTACACTATCCATTTGACTTTTTTCACAATTTCCTTCGATAAATTTTTTATATGAATTTTTATGTAATATATATTGCACAACTCATTGTTTCTACAAAAGTGCAATTCAAAATAACATGCATTATCATGATATATGTGAAACAAATAATGAAAGAACATGATATATTTGACCTTGTACTTTAAAAGTGTAAATTATTTACAATCTAAAAGTATAAAAATGTGAACGTCTTCAATCTCAAATAACAAAATTCTTTTTACAAATTATACCATAAAGAAAAGTCACATTATATCATTCTAAGAACTTGAAAATTATATATATATATATATATATATATATATATAATGACATTAATTTTAACATAAACGATTCTTTCCAATCAAATTACAAGGAGAAACTTGACAAAAGTTATCTAAATTATTTTAAAATATGGTAGAAGATGCAAAGAGTTTAAGCTGAAGGCATCTCATGTAAAGTGGGTCAGTATCTCAAAGACTCGAACCATCTTAAAAAAAATTGCATCAGCTTTAACAAATTGATCGAGCAACAATAGGTAAAGAAACTACTACATAAGTCAATGGCAAAAATGGTAAAACAAAAAGTAGCAGTCTTAACCAAACAAGAAAGTATACATGCTACCCCAAATCAATGCTTAGTAGCAGTCTTAGCCTTAATTGTAGGATTCTAATGAATCTTATTAATTACAATAATCTCATTCATAATGAAAATCTAATACTTCCTTCGTTTTAAATTAGATGAGATAGTTCGGCTGGACACGAAATTTAAGAAAACAAAAAGACTTTTAAAACATGTGATCCTAAAAGCTTAAGGGGCAAAAGTTTTGTGAGACCGTGATATTTATTTGGCTATAAAAACTTCTTTTTAAGGATAAAATAGGTAAAATAAAAAGTTTAAACCTAAATTATTTTCAAATATAAAAATGTGTCATTCTTTTTTGAACGGATTAATAATGAAAGTGTGTCATTTAGATTGAGATGGAGGGAGTAAACTTTTAAGCTCTGCAATATGAATATTAATGTTCTTGAAATCAAAGAGTTAATTCCTTGTTTTAAATTGAAAATTGATATATTACCGACTTTTGGTCTTAGTTCATTATCAAAAAGTTGAACATCAAAAACCAGTTTGAAATTGCATGACTGAATTCTGCATATTCCATTTTGAATCATATATAAATGTGAAATATATATAACCATATTTATTAGAAGAAATATATTCGATTTTGGAATTTCTAAATACAGTAATAGGACTTTCAACATAATTCAAATAACTAAAAGTTTATTAACCTAAATTTAAGTTAATTTTAAAGTCTTAAATATTAAAAAAAGTAAATTACAATTTTATCCAGTGTGATTAAAACCAAAATTTAGAAAAGTAATCTATCTATATATTATTATAAAAGTACGAATAATTTATGCTAAATGTTGAACGACTAAAATATCCTCGAAACTTTAATAGACTTTTATGTCCTTAAAATTTTGAGTTAAAGATGGATTTAGTTGTAATATTCCAAATATTACCCCAAGAATGGAATTCTTTCTGGATTAAAACTCCACATCCGACAGCAAATTCTTACTCTACCAATATCTATAACTTCTAATACAACTACAAATTGGTAACGTTGGAAATAATTATGAATTGGATAAACTACTAATATATTTATACTATACTTGTCATTTGATAAACAACGTTGATTTATACTATACTATACTAAATTTGTATAGAATTATACTATACTTGTATGTATATATATATGTTAAGACACAAAATATTGATTGATAAAAATATCAACACCCGCACATACAGATCTTAGAGTTGCATGGTAAGCATGAATAGGTTTAAATATGAGTGTTTTCCTAACATAATGGATTTTATTCCTTTCAATAAATTATCAATGAGTTTTCACTTTATATCTAAGATAAATAGTTAAAAAGAAACATTTACAAGTCAACAACAAGGATATGACGTTTGGTTTGGTAGGTATAACGATCTTTTAATATATATATACACCAATTTGTAACTCAGAGATGCTAAATCTCAATTGGTGACTACTCCTAATAAATCAATCACTTTCAAAAATAGATATACTAAGTTACATTTCAAGGTTCTCTATGACGATTAGTTTGAATGGAATGATAAGAATAATATAACGACCCAACCTGTTATTTTGACTGTTAGAACCTTGTTCCCCTAAATAAGACTTCCAGTATGTGCTTTCAATAATTTATGACTTGCGGGGATGATTGGTTCGGGATTTGGAAGTGTTTGGATAGAAATCGGAACACTTGGTTCCTTAAGTTATCCTTAAAAGGCCAAGTTTGACTTCGGTCAACATTTTGAGAAAACGACCTCTGAATCGGGATTTGACGGTTCCAATTGGTTCGTATGATGATTTCATACTTGGGCGTATGTTCGAATCGGGTTTTGGATGATCCGAGAGCGTTTTGGCGCTTAATAGTGAAAATCAACTATTTGAAGGTTTAAAGTTCTTTAAATTTAGCTCGGAGTAGATTTTGGAGTAATCGAGGTCCGTTTGAAATTTTTAGCCTGGGAGTAGCTCCGTATTGTGATTCTGGTCTTAGGAGCATGTTCGAAATTTTATTTGGAGGTCCGTAGTTAAATTAGGCTTGAAATGGCTAAAATAGTAATTTAAGTTTGGAAGTTTGACCGGGGAGTGGAATTTTTTATATCGGGGTCGAAATTTGATTTCGGAAGTTTGAGTAGGTCTGTAATGTCAATTATGACTTGTGTGCAAAATTTGCGGTCAATCGGACTTGATTTGATAGGCTATGGCATCAGATGTGGGAGTTAGAAGTTTAATAGTTTATTAGGCTTGAATCGATGCGCAATTCATAGTTTTAGTGTTGTTTGATGTGAGTTGAGGCCTCGAGCAGGTCCGTGTTATATTATGGGATTGGTTGGTGTTATTGGACGGGGCCCCGAGTGTATTTCGGGATGGTCTCAAGCCATTTTCCTTGGTTTCCTGACTGCTGGTTTCTGGTGTCTGTGGCATGCACTGCGATTGCGAAGAGGCATACACGATCGCGTAAGGTAAGTAGAGCAAGTAACGAATTGTTCTTCGCATTTACGGTCATAGGTACGCGATCGCGTACTTTCCTGGACTGGACCATCGCATTCGCGAGTGGGGCTATGCGTTCGCGTAGAGTTATTTGAGGGGGGTTGTGAAATGTTCTATGCGGTCGTGATAATGGACTTGCGATCGTGAAGTGTTGGGTTACAGAACGTCGCGTTCGCGTGGGCTTATGTGCGGTCGCGTAGAGAAAAAATACGGAGGCAGTGTGCTTAGCGTTCGCGATCGCGAAGGCACTCCCGCGATCGCGAAGAAGGGTGAACTTGGACTAGACAGAACGTTTTAAAAACGGGATACCACCATTTTTAACCTCATTTCTTCCATCCTTGGGCGATGTTGGAGCTTTTTGAGAGGGAATTTCAATTATCTACTTGATGGTAAGTTAATTCTACACACTTTGAGTTAACTACATAGATTATGGGTAGATTATAACTAGTAAATCTTAAAAATTAAAGGTTTAGATAAAAAACCTAGATTTTTATAAAAAATGAGGTTTTAACCACGAAAATGGTTATGGAATTGGGTAGAAATTATATATTTGAGTTCTTGAAGACGAGGTAATCGGAAAGTGGACTTTAAGACGAGGTAAGTCTCTTGTCTAATCTTATGAGAGAAAAATTACCCCATAGGTAATTAAAGTAATAATTGTTGCTAATTGTGGGAGCTACGTACGCACAAGGTGACAAGAGTCCGTGCGTAGCTACTATCAATGCTAAAGTCCGGGTAGTTTAGGACTCAAAGCATGAATTACTTTTGTAAATTGTATTCTTTGTTTAATTAATATTTTTTGATATATATAGTGAATTGTTAGATAAAAATATTAAAGGATGGAAATATCATATGCTTGATTTTCTGTTTAAATTAATTAATTATTAAAAGGAATTGTTCATTCCTCTCGAATTGATCTTATAATAAATATACTCTCCTTCCAGAGGTACATAAGAAAATGTCCTCCTTTCTTGTGGAGCGGGCCGAATGCATCGGCATGATAGATGCATCTATGGATCGTGTCGCATGTCCCTCGGCAGTATACACGAAACTCTGGATCGGGCCGTACGACCTCGATAGAAATCGTGCTTAATAATAATAATTACACGATACTTTGATAGTTTATTTAAACTTGTGAAGCTAATTGAAATTTGGAAATTATTGGAATTTAAAGAATTTATTTATCTCTACTTGTTAAGGAAATTATTGTTCTTTCTGTAAATGAGGCTAATTGATAAATTGAAAATTTATTGGAATTTAAGGAATTTAATTACTTCTGCTGGTTCAATAAAATTATTGTTAACTCTGTGAATCACGCTGATATAATTATTTCTATTTTCATGATTACTTAATATTATTGAGCCATAGTGAGTGTCAAAGTCGGCCATCTCGTCTCTACCTCTTCGAGATTAGGCTTGATATTTACTGGGAACACGTTATTTACGTACTTATACTGCACTTGCTGCATATTTTATTGTGCAGGTACATACATGTTTAGCGGCCTTGTGGGTGCAGAGGTGTGGTTAATAATTGTGGGGACATAGGTGAGCTGCATTCTGTATTACGATTCGCAGCTAACAGAGTCTCCTTCAGAGATATTATATTTTCATGTCTAATTTATTTTCTGGACAAATGCTGTATTTTAAATTTTAATTCCCTAGTAAATTCTCATGCACTTGTGACACCGGATTTTGGGAATAGTTGTGAATTGTTTAGAAATTTAGTTGCTAAAAATATTTATAATTTACTCTATGATTTCTATTTTTATTATTTCATTGACGAAATTTTGATTTTAAAAATACTAAAATGGGTAATTAAGTTAATTGATTATCGTTGGCTTTCCTGACAGTGGTGGACGGCGCCATTATGGCCTTAATAGAGTTTGGGTCATGACATATGGTATCATAGCACTAGGTTCACTTAGGTCTCACGAGTCATGAGCAAGTCTAGTAGAGTCTTACGGATCGGTACGGAGACGTCTGTACTTATTTTCAAGAGGCTACAGGACTGTTAGGAATACTTCCCCTTTTGATTCCTCATCGTGCGATTCGATTCCTTTGAGACTTATGCCTTCATTTCCTTCCTATTCAATCTTATGCGACGTGAAGCGCTTGTTATAAATTAGGGATCGAGAACATTTTTAATGGTACTACAGATGTAGTGCATGATGCTTCTCCCTGTGTAATTAATTGGGTTATTGTCGTCGCCTTACGGAAGGCCGCTCAGTCATTTCAAGTTAAGTATGAGTACTACCTAAGGTTTTGAGATTTGGCATTGATTTTTATGATGATTCGTGCGTTATTATCGCACAGTGTTTATATAATGGTAAAATGCCTGTCTATGTGTCAGGGAAGTAAACGACTTGAAAAAAGCTTTTTCCCAGTACATGATTCAGAGGTTTCATGTTTTATTTCCAGCAGAGAAAAGACAATCAGACTATAAATTTTTAGGTTTGGGGTTGATGGAGTAACGAAGCTTGATATTTTCAAGCGTGGTAGAGTTCTCAATTGTGATGTGGTGTCATTGCCTTGTTAAATGCGTTAAGGTTCGTCAGTGTTATGGTTTTCTTCAACTCGCCTTCATGGTGGGGTGTTAGGAATTGGTGTAGGGGAAGCAGTTGTAAGAGATCGCGATGTGCAGTGGTTCAGGATTGAAGCGTTGTTCCTAGTATTGATGGCTCGAGAAGGATGATCCTCGAAAAGGTTTAAAGTTGGTAATCACCTATTGGTTCAAGTGCTACAGAAACGGATTTTGAGTTAAGGCAAAAACTGGGCAGCAAAAGATGAGGAAGGACATGTGGAAGGTGTCTTGTGGTGGTTAAGTTCTTAGGAGGCCAAGTGTGAGAAACAGAAGTCGAGTAGTTGCTTAAAGGAGAGGGTTTGACCAAAGTGGGAGAGTGTCAAGGTAGTATATAGGTTACGTGGTAGGATAACTACACGTCTTGAGGAAAGTTTGAAGTGATTTGGAATTCATGGTGGACAGTGACTAGGTCTACGGGCTTAATTTGGAATATTGGCTACTATATTGAGGAAGATTGGGTGTGACAGGAGGGAGTTGCTTGATATGAAGAAGGATACAACATGACTTTGGATTGTAATGTATTGTCGCACCTTTAGTTGACGTCCATGAGGAGTGAACGGACTGGTGTAGCTGGTGAATGAGCTCGGACTCAGGATGATCTACTGATTTCGTAGTAATAGCATCTAGTGCATCAACGTTGGAATATGTGAGCACGTAATTTTTCCAGGTGGGTTATCTCCTGTGAGCAAGTTAGCGGTCGCGTGGTGTTGACGAAGCTTAAGCGAAGAACTTTACTGGCTACCCGGTAAGCGATTTAATATGTAAATGTGGCTAGTGGTTCGGAGTATTTATTAAAGGTTAGTAGAAGAATTTCGAGAAATTTGGGTGAGTTGCGTGTGCAGGTCAACGATGAAGAAAGAATCTCGGTGGATTCCAGAATTTTGTAATTGTAGCTTCAAGCTAAGTGGGAGAGCCCCACCGTCTATGATTGAATTGCGTAGTGTCAACTTGTGCGGTTTTTGTTTATCGGTGTATTGGAAGGTCATTACGACTAAGGAAAGAAAATATCGGTGGTAATTGGAGCAAAGGATTTGAGGAATGTGTGCCATATTTGGCCTTATCGATTCATGTTCAAGCTTTGGGAAGACTCAGAGTTTATGCTTCGTGTAGATGCAATACACAGGGAAAGTAAGACAGTTGGATGTTTCCTTGAGAAAGTGTCCATGTGCTAGCGGGGCCTTAGAGTTGATAATGTTTGGGAACAAGTCAGAGCAAGTGACTCTCAATAACGGTCTTAGTGGGTTCAAAAAAACATTCCTTTAAAGTATGGTGCCTAAGGATCTCGAGTCCGTAGTATGGTTGAGTATCGATATTTTGCAGTAGATTATGAAACGGGACTTGGAGTACTCTGCGTTATCTTCAGGTTGTGGTGTAGCATTAGAGAAATGGAAGAAAAAATAACTTCGGATTCATAAAAGAAGTATCAGAATGGGTGTACCAGTTGAAGATGTAAAAGTGCACACAAGGAGGGGTATGAGATGATTCATGGGTTTTGAAGCAGCGTGGTCTCGTGCAATAAGGTCACTCGGGATGAGTGCGAATTTGAGTTCGTAATGTAATAAATGGAGCTATTATTATTTCTAAGGCAAGTTGAGAATAAATTGAGAAAAATAAAATACGGGTCGGCTAACAATGGTTGAATTGGCATGATTGTGGCAATGATCAGTTCCTTCAGCGCATTGAGATATGCATGTGATTTGTGGCAGTACGTACGAGGCTTGAAGACCGCCGTAATTTATTTTTATATGGAGGAATTGAAGTATTATGGCATGTTATATATAGATGGATCCCGGGAGAGTTATGGTGGTTTAGACCACTACTTGAGGAGTTTATTTCCTGCAGATATGGGAATTCAGTCGCGTGTTGCAATGGTTCTCCTGAATTGAGTAAAGCAAAAGATTGCTATATGATGAAGTGTTGGGTCTATTAATGGTTCAAGAGTTATGATGGAATTCTTGTACTCTTGCGTTTTGGCATGCTAGGTACAGGGAACAACATGGGAATTTGGAAGTTCAGGATCGAGGTTGCAGTTCGGTTTTGACAAGAATGTCACAAGCTTGGATGAGCAGGAAAAGGATTTAGATGTTTAAAGTAAGATGGTATTGTTTTCGGCGTCACCTAAGGTCGATGTCAGGTGTAAGAGACCTTGTGTATTGATTTGTGGATTCTTGATATGCTTTACAACATTAGTGTGACTGGTGGCGTGGATGTGCAGACTTGTTACCTGGTGCAGAAGGTCGTGGAAGCATGTTCCACGGAAACATTGTGTAAGAGTGGCATGTAGTCACTTAATTGAGTGAAGATTGAAACCAAGTATAAAGATTGTAGTAATATCGCTGATTCGAGAATTTATGCCTTGAGGGTGCTCGGTTCATTTGGTTGTGGACTGTGGAAGTTTGTTCCGGTTATGATGGATTTTCTTGTGTGTTATGGGAAAAAAGGTTATTATGGATCCTTGAAAGGTTATTAGCCTAGTACGGTATGATCAGAATCAGTGTGAGGTATGTGGATGGACTTAAATATGAATATGGGCTCTATATCAGGCCGGATGTGTTCATTTCAGCATAAGCGCTCCCTATGGAGGAGTATTCGGACGTTGGATGTCGTTTTGTCGTCGGTTATTTCATGTAATACTATATTGTGCCGTGTGAGTTATGAAACGACTTGATAAATTTCTTATGTGTTGAGGTTCCGCGTAGCGATGGTGTTATGTGAGCAGGATGGCTCTCGAGATTCAGATCATATATCACACCTTAGTTGTGCTTGAGTTTTGTAGTGTATGGCGATGTCGGTCCTCCCAAGGATGGTATCATGCACTTAGCGTGTCTGTGTCCGATATTCGGATATTTTGAAGTAGTGAGCATTCTAGGTTACTATGTTCTTATAGATTATTTTTGTGCGGATCGGGTGGCATGCCGCTACGGGTATGTTGTTTGGATCGGGTTGCATGCCACAACAGTGTGATGTTGAGTACAGTCCCCTATATTCTATTTTGTGTGTTTTGTATCCCATTTTCTGAGAAAGGTTCATGACAACTTTCAGTTGTTTAATTAATCATGTGGGTTGAATAATCTTTTCCATAGTCTGTTTTCCTTATGTATCGCAATCGAGTCTGTAGCTTATTAGCTCATTGTGGCGTCATATGAAACTTTTTGTCATGTTTGAGGTGGCTTATTGCCTAAGCAGCTTATACTAGGTGAGACGAGGTTATTGGATCCAGGATCATTACGATCAGATTATATGAAGTATAATAAAGAGCAAATACCATTATTTGGTCCATAATGAGGCAATGATTCTTGTCAGAAGGATAAACTCAATAATTTATTGACTCGGCAGTTGGTTATGAATTTTTACACATTTCTTCCCTCGTGGAAGCATTGCAAGAGTTGGAACAGGACTTATAGGTATCATGAGATGTGTTGTAGATATCAGATTCGTGGAATCTTGACTATTGTTATCGGGGATGTTATTATGGGCATGTGAATGGTGTGGTACATGGTCTAGATTCAACAAAGGTATGCAATCCTGTACTGGTGCATCGTGTAGTGATTGATACGGTGTTCATAGGTTGGAAACAAGCATAGTGGAAAATTCTAGATGTTAGAATTTGGCTCTAAGGCTTAATTTCCTAAATAAAGAGGAGAATCTTTAGATTTGCTCGAACTAATGTGCTCAATTGGGTGTGGTAGCACGGGTAGGTGCTCGAAGCGTTAAACTGTGATTTTGGATAACTCCGGAACAATCCTTAGCATGTTTGAGGATGAATGTATATTTAAGAGGGAGAGAATGTAACGATCCAATAGGTCGTTTTGACTGTTAGAACCTCGTTCCCCTAAATAAGACTTCCAGTATGTGCTTTCAATGATTTATAACTTGCGGGGATGATTGGTTCGGGATTTGGAAGTGTTTGGATTGAAATCGGAACACTTAACTCCTTAAGTTAGCCTTAAAAGACCAAGTTTGACTTCGGTCAACATTTTGAGAAAATGACCTCGGAATCGGGATTTGACGGTTCTAATAGGTTCGTATGATGATTTCGGACTTGGGCGTATATTCGAATCGAGTTTTGGATGACCCGGGAGCGTTTTGGCGCTTAATAGTAAAAATTAACTATTTGAAGGTTTAAAGTTCTTTAAATTTGGTTTGGAGTAGGTTTTGGAGTAATCGAGGTCCGTTTGAAATTCCGAGCCTGGGAGTAGCTCCGTATTGTGATTCTGGTCTTAGGAGCGTGTTCGGAATTTTATTTGGAAGTCTGTAGTTAAATTAGGCTTGAAATAGCTAAAATAGTAATTTAAGTTTGGAAGTTTGACCAGGGAGTGGACTTTTTGATATCGGGGTCGGAATCTGATTCCGGAAGTTTGGTAGGTCTGTAATGTCAATTATGACTTGTGTGCAAAATTTGAGGTCAATCAGACTTAATTTGATAGGCTATGGCATCTGATGTGGGAGTTAGAACTTCAATAGTTTATTAGGTTTGAATCGATGCGCAATTCATGGTTTTAGTGTTGTTTGATATGAGTTGAGGCCTCGAGCAGGTCCGTGGGGATTGGTTGATGTGATTGGAAAGGGTCCCGGGGGCCCTGGGTGTGTTTCGGGATGGTCTCAGGCCATTTTCCTTGGTTTCATGACTGCTGGTTTCTGGTGTCTGTGGCATGCACTGCGATCGCGAAGAGGCATACGCGATCGCGTAAGGTAAGTAGAGCGAGTAACAAATTGTTCTTCGCGTTCGCGGTCATAGGTATGCGATCGCGAACTTTCCTGGACTGGACCATCGCGTTCGCGAGTGGGGCTATGCGTTCGCGTAGAGTTATTTGAGGGGGGGAGGGGGGTTGTGAAATGTTCTATGCGGTCGCGATAATGGACTTGCGATTGCGAAGTGTTGGGTTACAGAATGCCGCGTTCGCGTGGGCTTATGTGCGATCGCGTAGAGGAAAAATACAGAGACAATGTGCTTAGCCTTCGCGATCGCGAAGAAGGGTGAATCTGGACTGGACAGAACATTTTAAAAACGGGATTCCACTATTCTTAACCTCATTTCTTCCATCCTTGGGCGATTTTGGAGCTTTTTGAGAGGGAATTTCAATTATCAACTTGATGGTAAGTTAATTCTACACACTTTGAGTTAACTACATAGATTATGGGTAGATTATAACTAGTAAATCTTAGAAATTAAAGGTTTAGATGAAAAACCTGGATTTTTATAAAAAACGAGATTTTAACCACGAAAATGGTTATGGAATTGGGTAGAAATTATATATTTGAGTTCTTGAGATTATGGGTAACGTTTTCATTCGAAAATTTCCGAAATCCGGACACGTGAGCCCGAGGTGAATTTTAGGAATTTTACTATTTTGGTTAGGGTAATTTATTCAATTGCATAAATTAGAATTATTGGACATGTATTAATTATTTTGTATAATATTTTGGATAGCTTTGGATTTTTCGGCACCGAATTGTGAATTTAACGCGACGTGGTAATCGAAAAGTGAACTTTGAGACGAGGTAAGTCTCTTGTCTAATCTTGTGAGGAGGAAATTACCCCATAGATAATTAAAGTAATAATTGTTGCTAATTATGGGGGCTACGTACGCACGAGGTGACGAGAGTCCGTGCGTAGCTACTATCAATGCTAAAGTCCGGGTAGTTTAGGACTCAAAGCATGAATTACTTGTGTAAATTGTATTCTTTATTTAATTAATATTATTTGATATACATACATATATATATATATACATACATATATATATATATATACATATATATATATATATATATATATATATATATATATTGTGAATTGTTAGATAAAAATATTAAAAGATGGAAATCTCAAATGCTTGATTTTCTGTTTAAATTAATTAATTGTTAAAAGAAATTGTTCATTCTTCTCGAATTGATCTTATAATAAATATATTCTCCTTCCGGAGGTACATAAGAAAATGTCCTCCTTTTTATAGATCGTGTTGCACATTCCTCGGCAGTGTACACGAAACTCTGGATCAGGCCGTACGACCTCGGCAGAAATCGTGCTTAATAATAATAATTACACGGTACTTTGATAGTTTATTTCAGCTTGTGAAGCTAATTGAAATTGGAAATTATTGGAATTTAAAAAATTTATTTATCTCTGCTTGTTAAGGAAATTATTGTTATTTCTGTAAATGAGGCTAATTGATAAATTAAAAATTTATTGGAATTTAAGGAATTTAATTACTTCTGCTGGTTCAATAAAATTATTGTTAACTCTGTGAATCATGCTGATATAATATTTCTATTTTCATGATTACTTAATATTATTGACCCATAGTGAGTGTCAAAGTCGGCCATCTCGTCTTTACTTCTTCGAGTCAGACTTGATACTTACTGGGTACACGTTGTTTTCGTACTCATACTGCACTTGCTGCACATTTTATTGTGAAGATATATACATGTCTAGCGGCCTTGTAGGCGCAGAGGCGTGGTTAATAATTGTGGGGACATAGGTGAGTTACATTCTGTATTACGATCCGCAGCCAACAGAGTCTCCTTTAGATATATTATATTTTCCTGTCTAATTTATATTCTGGACAGATGCTGTATTTTAAATTTTAATTCCCTAGTAAATGCTCATGCACTTGTGACACCGAATTTTGGGAATAGTTGTGAATTATTTAGAAATTTAGTTGCTAAAAATAATTATCATTTACTCTATGAGTTCTATTTTTATTATTTCATTGAAGAAATTTTGATTTCAAAAATACTAAAATGGATAATTAAGTTAATTGATTATGGTTGGCTTGCCTGACAGTGGTGTTCAGCGCCATTACGGCCTTAATAGATTTTGGGTCGTGACAAATAAGGATTGAATAATTTTCTAGCGATAATTTTTGTATAATATGATTTATTCTGTATAATAAAAGAAATGTGTTTTCAATGTGTGGCTAAGAATTTAAAATTTTTAGACATAAAAATGTGTAATAATTGAAACAGAATAACGTCCAACAAAAAAAGGTGCCATGAAAGATAGTGATAACTAAATGACTTTTAAGCTTAGTTTTCTCCATTATCAATATATTTGTATCTTGAGATATATGTTAGACGTCATATACCTAAAAGCTTAACTAAAGTAAATCATAACTTCACATAAAATAGTAAATAATAGTGCATTTGTTAAGTTATATTACAACTTCAATTATATAACTTTGTGACTCCACAATATTTAGTTTTAATTTATTCTCTATATTATGTCAAAACACTATTTATGACTTGATTTGTCTAATAAATTATATTTTTTTATTTATTTAAGGAATTTATTTCATACTGTAAACATATACAATTGAAAGTTAACTGCCGTCTGTACACATTCTCGTGCAACGCACGATCATAGAGGCTAGTTTTTATAAAAGTACGAATATTTTATGTTAAATGTTGAACGACTAAAATATCCCTGAAACTTTGATTGACTTTTATGCCCTTAAGTATTTGTATAATTTAAGAATATAATTGCAATTACCCAAAATTAAAATTCTTTTCAGATTTAAATTGCACATATGCAACCCTACAAAGTTTATAGTTTATTTCCATTAGGATTCATATTAGATACGATTTACATTATTCAATCAAAGTTAAACTTTCACTAGGATTCTTATAATTTATACACTTAGAATTCTTGTCATCAGTGCCATATAGTTCAAGCGAAATCCGATTATATTATATAAGTTCTTTTCTCTTATTATTTCTTTACTCCTCTGCGTATTATCTCTTAGCTTGATATTTTTATATTTTAATTTTTGAATTCCACATATAATATCATCATTGGTGATTGATACTTCTTAAGATCTAAGTGATTTTTATGGATTGTAATTGCTCATCCAATTTTTAGTAACTTCAAATTATTCACATGAATTGGTTATAAGTTTAAATTTTCGTAGACTGAAATATTTTATAGTGTGTTTAATACCAAGATTGAACTGAAAAGACAATTTAAAAGTTAACAAAAATTACTATAATACTTAGGAATGCATTTTTACTATACTATTTGCACGAAACTCTATACAGACTAGATGCTAATAGATAATGTATAACATAAAATACTGTAACTTCTGAATTAGAGCTAAAAATTAACATATAGTGGAATCAATAATTAAAGATTAAAACATAGGCTGTAAAATTTCACTTATAAATTTAAAAATCACAAGTACATATTTTAATGTTAAAAAATTTATTCTAGATAAGATTTTGTTTCATATGGTATGGGTATGATTCTTTGGAAGGAAATTAGGTGGAATGACTCCTTTGAGTGTGTTTGCTTGGTTATGCATCGTTTTAACGATTTTCATTAGTTTATAAGTTAGAGTAAAATGAAGATATTTAAGAAACATTACGATGATTCTAAAAATACAAATTGAGGTTGCTAGGAGCAGACACTTTCTAATATTGAGTAATTGAATAATTGTTTTCAGACAATGGTTTTTCTCCTTTTGTTATGCCAATAAATGGTTAATGATATCTAGCTACTTGGTGTAAAATATATTATTTAATTATATTTTTATACAAGTAATAGTACTGCCTAATTGTTGATTTTGACGCTCTAGAAAACGTCTCTTCATTTGAAAAATTTTCCACTCATTGATACAATTATTAAAGAACTATATCTCTTGTCATATATATATTTTGTTAATTTAATATGAATTTATAAAAGTATTTTCTTATCAATTTTTTTATTAATTAACACGGAAATTTACGTGCAACACACGTGGATAGAAACTAGTTGTTTAAAATTCGGAAGAAGTAAAAGGAGCGCGACGCTTGCGTGTTACTTGAGTTTGAGTCAAATAATGATTAAATTGCTTATAACAAAATAAAGAAAAGGAAAAACTGGAAAATAAAAACTTTTCTAAGATTCCTAACGTGTTTAAAACTTCTTTTCTTTTTTTGCTTACCAGAATAGCCAATAAGTTTGGTAGAATTAGACTAAAAAAGGACGTAAAATTTACGTTTAATTTGGATTTGGACAAAGCTTGAGTTTTATTTTATTTAAGTTGAAGTCTAATAATGATTAAATCATTTCTAACAAAATAAAAAACGCAAAGACTTGAAAATAATTATGACTTCAAATAAGAAAAGAATTTAATAATCAAAATTTTAGTAGATTTCAAATTAACAAATATTAGGATAATAATGTAATTACGATTTTACCCAATATAAAAATTATTTTTAAAGGGATAAAAATGCGAACAATATTTCGCTAAGGGGCTTCACGCTTTTAATATAGTATAGATACATATATATTTATTAAATCCTCCTAGTGATAATCATATCTCCACCACTCCATATATATTTCAAAAGGATACGAATATGAAATCAACTCATTAAATGACCAACTCCAAGATGTGTGGTCTCTTTTGTCATTAAAGAATATATATATATATATATATATATATATATATATATATATATATATATATATATATTTTGTCTTCATCTTCTTGATGTTATTAATGGATAGTGGAACATTTCCAGGATGTCATTTTCCAATTGCAGACGGATTCGATCTAAGACTTAATTACGAGTCAAGTCGAGTGGAATTTGAACCTTATTTAACGTCTGGTACAGTACCATAGTGGCAAAATGGATTAAAAAAATAGTTATTCATCCATATTATCCGTTTAAAAATGGGTTGTATAATGAACTTTTTAAAAATAGTTCAAATATGGATAACAATCACATTATCCACTTGAAAAATGGATAACTAATATATTTAACTTTTACATTTGCAAAGACTCAAATTGTGGGTTTCTCAAGTTGGGAGACTAGAAATTTTTTCAAAAGTGATCAAATTTAAGAAGTCATGTATAATATGGATATCCATATTATCCGCCGGTTAATCTATTTTTTATCCGTATTAAATACGAGTCGGGTCGAATAATTTATCTGTTTTTGTATTATCCGTTTTCGACCCGTCCATAACCGACCCTCCTGTTTGCCACCCCCTAGTACCACGCGTCGTACCTAAGTCCAACTGTTGCAAATTGTTCTCTACACGCAAAAGAGATAACAAATCCGATTCACAACGATAATTTACACTGTTTTAACGTTATCCATGATTTGCAACTCCATTCTCAACTAGCTCGGAGATTTCTTGATCGAGCATAATTTCAGAAAACAAAACAAGACGGGGGAACCAACGTAACAAGAAAAATGTGAAAGAATGACGCAGTCTTCAGTTCAACTTTGTTTTTTTGTTTTAGATGTTTTGGACAATCTTCTTATTTCAACCTCATGATGAAAAGACTCGGTTTTAAATAATGATTTTTATATATATAAGATACATTTCATAAATGAATGTATAACAATTTTATTTTCTACCAAAGTCACATAATTTTGTTTTATAACATAAAAATCATAAAACTTTCTACGTAGTATAGTACAGGTCATAGTACCGGAAACCCCAATCTATCTGATGCATTAATCCGTTTTTAACCAAAAATATCCGCCTAATTGAAAGGACCCGACCCGATCTAACCCGACAAAAATTCAAACTTTTTTTTTCTTTTCAAAACACAAATCCATCAATAGATTAAAGAAAAAATCCAACCCCCTCCCCCACCAACATCCCAGACTAATTACGAAAAGAAAAAATCTGCTTTATCCTTAGGTTTTTCTCAAATGTCGTTTGGTACAAGGGATATAGATAATAATTTCGAAATAAAATTTGGGATTGTATTTATCTCATATTTAGTTATATGTATTAGCTAATTCTGGGATAAGTTTTATACTAAAATGATGGGACTAGCAACTATCACATATAGATGGTGGGATAGTTAATCCTAAGGGTGTACAAAGAAAATTGATAAATCGCACCAAACCAATAATCCGAGTCAAACCGGAAAAAAACCTGATATGATTTTGTAACGACCCGACCGGTCATTTTGAGCTCTAGCGTGTCATTCAACGATTTGAGACCCTGAGCAGCTTCACTTCAGGTATTATGACTTATACGCGAGGCCAAAATTTAATTTGGGGAAGTTCGGAGTTGATTTGGAAAGAAAATTCTAATTTCGGAAGCCTTAAGTTAGAGGAATTGACTAAAGTGTGATTTTTGAGTAGACGACCTCGGAATCGGGATTTGAAGGTTCCAACAAGTACGTATGATGATTTTGCACTTAGGCGTATGTCCAGATCGGGTTTCGGATGACCCGAGAGTGTTTCGGCGCCTATTGTGAAAGTTGGCATTTTGGAAGAATTTCATAAAAATTGGGTTGAGGTGTATTTCAATGTTATCGATGTCCGTTTGGGATTTTGAGTCTGAGAATAGCTCCGTATGGTGATTCTGGTATTAGGAGCGGCCAAAAGTGGATTTGGAAGTCTGTAGGTCATTTCGGGGTCATTTAGCGAAAGTTAGAAATTTGAGGGTTTTTGGAACGTTTGACTGGGAGTGGACTTTGTGATATCGGATTCGGATTCCGATTTCAGAAGTTGAGTAGGTCC
The DNA here is from genome assembly GCA_000715115.1 of Nicotiana otophora. NCBI lineage: Eukaryota > Viridiplantae > Streptophyta > Magnoliopsida > Solanales > Solanaceae > Nicotiana > Nicotiana otophora. Next base: position 131,880 of record AWOL01S0031447.1, read on the forward strand.
GTAATGTTGAATGTGACTTGTATGCGAAATTTGAGGTCTATCAGATAGGATTTGAAAGATTTTGGCATCGAATGTAGAAGTTTGAAGTTCTAAAGTTTATTAAGCTTGAATTGAGGTGCGATTCATGATTTCGATGTTGTTTGGAGTGATTTGAGGGTTCGAGCGATACTGTTTTATGATTCCAAACTTATTGGTATGTTCGGACGGGACCACGGGGGCCCCGAGTGGCAATCAGACGAGGCTCGGACCAAGTTAAAAATTGGGAGCAACAGCTGAAGCTCTCAGTTGCTATCATAATCGCACTTGCGCTTGGCCTGCCGCAGGTGCGAGCTACGAGCCGCAGAAGTGAAAGAGTGAGGGCAGCCCAGCCAACGCAAGTGCGAAAGTTTTGGCGCACCTGCGTGATCGTAGGTGCGAGAGCAATAGTCGCAGGAGCGGATGGGCTCGCAGAAGCGGTCTCTTTTGTCCACAGATGCGGAGCTTGGCCAGGTAAGGAAAATGCGCACCTGCGAGGATTTTGTCGCAGGTACGGGACCGCAGATGTGGCCAAGGCACCGCAGGTGCGGAAAATCGCTGGGCAGAATCATTTTAAGAGCGGGATTTGGCTCTTCTTCTCTCATTGTTTACTTGAATGGGGTAATTTTGGAGAGCTTCAAGGAGGGATTTTCATCATCTATGTCAAGGTAAGTGATTCCCGCATATTGTGAGTTAAATACAAGATTTATACATAGATGCAAGTATGAAAATTCGTAGAATTTTGGGATTTTGTAGAAACAAAACCTAGAAATTGGTATTCTTGAATTTTGATCAAGAATTTGGGCATGAAATTGGGAATAAATTATATATTTGAGTTCGTAGTGCTATGGGTAGTGTTTGTCTTCGAAAATTTTCGAAATCCGGGCGCGTGGGCCCAAGGGTTGCTTTATCTTCTTTTCGAGCGGAGTTGAAAATTATTATAAATTGATTAATTATGAGTATTAAAGTACATTTTGATTGGGTTGCATCTTAATTGTCTAGTTTGGAGTGACGGGCATTGGTTTGAGGTGTTAGAGAGGCTTAGGAGCCGGTTATGGAATTTGGAGTGTGGTAAGTCTTCTGTCTAACTTTGTGAGGGAAATATTATCCCTAGGTGTTGTATATTGATGTGTGCTACTTGTTGTGGGGGGCTACGTATGCGCGAGGTGATGAGAGCCCGTAAGTAGCTACATTCATGTTATTGTCCGGGTAGACTTAGGTTCACATCATACTATAGCTATACTATTTGAGCAGTCTCTCGCATATTAAATTCCTCTATTTTACATTAATACTTGAGACTAGACTTGCTATTGTAGAAACTACACGAGTTCATGATTAGTCACCGAATAATTTTACTCCTCTTACGGCATGTTTCCGTGGTATATATGTTTCATTGAAAGATTTTTGTTAAAGAAATTACAACTCGCACGTTTATTCGTGAGTGGGGTCAAGGACCCATCAAAGTTTCTTACTCTTATGGGATCGGTCCGTTCGCCTCAGCAGGAATTTGTATTTCACTCTTATGGGATCGGGTCGTTCCCCTCGGCAGGATTTATGTACCACACTCTTATAGGATCGGGCCGTTCGCCTCGACATGATTTATGTACCACACTCTGTAGCGGGTCGTTTGACTCAACAGTTTAATAGATGTATCTATGGTTCAGGCCGTTCAACCCTCGGCAGTGCACAGTTTAAATATTTATGTTGGATCGGGCCGTACGCCTCGGCATTTCCTATATCATATCCTCATGGAATCGTGCGTAATATTTGGCAAAAAACCAGTGTATCTGTGAGTTTTCCCGACTTGAGTTATGACGATCTAACTGATGAGATCCACTATATATATATATATATATGTGTGTGTGTGTGTGTGTGTGTGTGTGTGTGTGTGTGTGTGCGCTCCGGTTAAGGAGAGAATTTCTAATGGAGAGCTTGAGTTCCTCGTAAAGATGGGGGATTTGTACCACGTGATTTATTACTTGTTTACCTCATTTATTTACTCTTCCTCATATTTACTTATCTCTTTACTGTCCTGATGTTATTGGACCACTAGTGAGTGTCTATGTTGATCTCTCGTCACTACTCCTCCGGGGTTAGGCTAGATACTTGCTGGGTACACGCTGATTACGTACTCATGCTACACTTGCTGCACATTTTTGTGCAGGTACATATATGACTAGTGTCCTTGTGAGAGCAGAGGCATGTACGCATGCGAGGACTTACGTGAGCTGCATTCCACATTACGACCCGTAGCCGGCAAAGTCTCCTTCATAGTATTTATATTTCTCCTGTCCAAAGTTATATTCCGGACATATGCTGTATTTTATTTTACATTCCTAGTTGATGCTCATGTACTTGTGATACCGGATTTTGGGATGATTATGGGTTGTTCTGTATTGAAATTGTTAAGAATATTATTATTTACACTGCAAATTCCATCTTCTACTATTTAGTGGAAGGAAAAATATGATTTTAAAAATATTAAAATGAGAACCAAATTGAGTATTCATTGTTGGCTTGCCTGATAGCGGTGTCCGGCGCCATCACGACCTTTAATAGATATTGGGTCGTGACAACATGGTATCAGAGCACTAGGTTCACTTAGATCTCATGAGTCATGAGTGAGTCTAGTAGAGTCTTGCGGATCGGTATGGAGACGTATGTACTTATCTTCGAAAGGCTACAAGGTTGTTAGGAGCACTTTCCTTCTTGATTCCTTATCGTGCGAATTGATTCTTTTGAGGCTTGTACCTTTATTTCTTTCCTATTCAATCTTATGCGACGTGAAGCATTTGCTATAGATTGGGAATCGAGGAATTGCCATGGTACTACAGAGGTGGAGCAGGATGTCTCTGCCTGCATGTTTGATTGGGCTATTACTGTCACCTTGCGGAAGGCCGTCCTGTCATTTCAGCTCAGCATCAATATTTCTTATGGTTTTGAGATTTGGCATTTATGGTTATGACAATTCATGTGTTGTTATCGCACCGTGTTTGTGTAATGGTAGGATGCCTGTCTATGCATTGAGGCAGTGAATGACTTGAAAGAAGGTTTTACTTAGTGCATGATTCAGAGGCTCAGTGTTTTATTTCCAGCGGAGGAAAGGCAATCGGACTATGAGTCTTTGGGTTGATGGAGTAACAAGACTTGGTATTTTGAGTATGGTGGAATTTTCATCTGTGATGTGGTGTCGTCGTCCTTGATTGAATGTGTTAAGCGCGCCGGTGTTATGGTCTTCTTCAAATTTCCTTCGGGGCAGGGTGTTGTGAAATAGCGCCTGAGATACGGTTGCCAGAGATAATGGAGTGTAGCGGTTTTGGAATTGAATTGGTACTTCTAGTATTGATGGAAAGATGATATTCTAAGAGGTTTAGAGTTGGTGGCGACTCATGTGTTCGGATATTACAGAGATGTATTGGGGTTTGGAGCAACAATTGGGCAGTGAAGGACGAGGAAGGACATGTGGGAGGTGTCTTGTGGTGGTTGAATTATTAGGAGGTCAAGTGTGAAAACTAGAAGTCGAGGAGTTGCTTAAAGGAGAGGGCTTGACCAAAGTGGGAGAGTGGCAGAGTAGCTTATGGGTTCTGTGGTAGGATAGCCACATGCCTTGAGGGAAGCTTAGAGCAATTTGGGAATCGTGATGGGCAGTGACTATGACCATGGATTTTATTTGGATGCAACATGACTTCGCGTTTGGAATGCGTTGTTGGACTTTTAGCTGATGTCAATGGGGAAGAAGGAACCTTGGCGGGTCCCAGGGTTATGTAATTGTAGCTTCAAGCTAAGTGGGAGAGCCCCACTGTCTATGATTGGATTGTGTAGTTGTCAGCTTGTGCGGTTTCTGGTTATCGGTGTATTGCTGGGTCATTACGACTAAGGAAAGAAAACAGCAGTGGTAATTTCAGCAAAGGATGTGAGGAATGTGTGCTATCTTTGGCCTTATCGGTTCATGTTCAGGTTTTGGGGAGATTCATAGTCTATGCTTCGTGTGGATGTGATTTATAAGGAAAGAAATTCAACCGGTTGCTTCTTTGAGAGGGTGTTCATGTTCTAGCAGGTCCTTGGAGTTTGATTATCTTCGGGGACAAGTCAGAGTGGGTGACTCTCAACAATGTTCCTAGTAGGTTCAAAATTAAAGTGTGGTGCCTAAGGATTTCGAGTCAGTAATATGGTTAAGTATTTGAGTTTTTGTAATGGATTATGAAAGGTGGCTTGGAGTGTTCTAAATTATCTTCGTTATACAGCGTGGAATTTGAGGAATGGGAGAAAATAACTTCGGATTCATAGAGGGATTTTAAGAATGGGTGTACCAGTTGAAGATGCGAATATACGCATAAGAAGGGTATGAGATAATTCGTGTGTTTTAGAGACAACGTGGTCTCGTGAAATAAGGTCACTCAGGATGAGTGCGGATTTGGATTCATGATGTTTTGAATGGAGCTATTATTATTCCTAAGGCAAGTCTAGAGTAAATTAGAAGAAGTCGGATCAGTTAGCAATGGTTGAATTGGCATGATGGTGGCAATGATCAGTTCCTTCAGCGTGTTAAGTATACATGTGATTGTGGCGGTACGTGCGAGGCTTGACGGCCTCCGTAATTGATTTTATTCGGAGGCATTCGAGTATTATGGCTTGTTATGTATAGATGGATCCCGAAAGAGTTATGGTCGTTTGGACCACTACTTGAGGTTTGTATTTTCTACAGTTATGTGAATTCAATCACATGTTGCAATGGTTCTCCTAAAATGAGTTAAGTAAAAAGTTTCTATATGATGAAGTGTTTATCCTATTAGTGGGTCAGGGGTTATTATAGAATTCTGGTACTCTCACGCTTTGGCATGTTGGGTGCAGTGAGCGGCAGGGGAAATTTGAAGCTGAGGATCAAGGTTGCAGTTCGGTGTTGACAAGAATGTCACGAGCTCGGATAAGCAGGGAAGAATTCAAATATTTAGAGTAAGCTGGTATTATCCTTAGTGTCACCTGAGATGGGTGTCCTGTGTAGGAGGTTTTGTATACTGATTTGCAGCTTCTTGATTTTCTTTACAGCATTAGTGTGACCGGTAGTATGGATGTGCAAACTTGCTACCTAGTGCGGAAGGTCGTGGGAGTGTATCCCACGGGAAGACTGTATAAGTGTGACATGTAGTCACTTAATATATTAAATATTTAAAACCAAGTATGGAGATTGTGGTACTATCGCTAATGTGAGAATTTATGCCTGAAGGGCGCTTGGTTCATTTGGTTGTGGAATGTGAAAGTTTGTTCCGGATTTGACGGCTGTTCTTATGTGCGTGAATAGGTCATTGTAGGTCCTTGAGAGGTTATTTAGCCAAGCATGGTATGATCATAATCGGTTTGGGATTCGTGGATGGATCTAAATGTGAATGTGGGCTCTATATTAGGCCGGATGTGCTCATCTTAGCATAGCGTTATTTTCGGAGGGGTCTTCGGGCCTTGGATGTTATTTCTGTCGTCAGCTATTCCGTGTAATCTATATTATACCAGGTGGGTTGTGCGGGGGTTTGATTATTCGCACTCGTATTGAGATCCTATATAGTTTGTGGTATTATGTGAGCAGGATGGCTATCGAGATGCAGATCATATATCGCACCTTAGTTGTGCTTGAGTTTTATATCGTCTGACGCTACCCGTCTCCCCAGGATTTGTATTATGCACTTAGTGTGCTTATGGTTGATATTCGGGCATTTCGTGAGTATAAGCATTACGACTCGATGTGTGTTTTCTTTAGATTATTATGTGTGGATCGGGTGGCATGCCGCCACGGGTATATGGTTGGATCGGGCGGCACGCTGCCACAGATATGCTGTTTGGATCGGGTGGCACGCCGCCACGGGTATCATAGTTGGATCAGGTTGCACGCCCTAACGGTATCATGTGTGGATCGGGTTGCACGCCGCAACAGTGTGTTATTGAGTACAGTTTCCCACATCTATTATTGTATGTTTTGCTTCCCCTCCTGGGGAAGGTTCATAACATCTTTTCGGTTGTTTAAATTAGTTGTGTGGGTTCAGTAGATCTTTCCATAGTTCATTTTTTTATGTATCACATTCGAGTTTGTAGCTTATTGACACATTATGGCATCCTATGAGACTTTTGGCAGTGTCTGAGGTGGCTTATTGCCTGAGCAGCTTGTACTAGGTGAGACGAGATTATCGGACCTGGGATCAGTGCGATCAGATTTATATAAAGAATATTAAAGAGTAAATATTGTTATTCAGTCCAGAATGAGGTAATGGTTCGGGTCGAGAGCAGAGACTCCATAAATTGTGATTCGGCAGGTGGTTACGAGTTCTACACATCTTCTTTGTCATGCCAGTATTGCGAGAGATAAAGCAAGGCTTAATTGGTCATGAGGTACACCACGGGCTTCGGGTCAGTGGAAATTTTAGTTGTTGTGCCTTGGAAAGATTGCCTTAGGCAAATGAGTTACACGGTGCATGGTAAGAATTCAGTAAGGGTATACAATCATGTGTTGGTACATCATGTAGTGATGGATACAGTGTTCGTATATTGGAAGTAGGCCTAGTAGAGAATTTCGGACGTTGGAATTTGGCTCTAAGTCTTATTTGCCTAAATAAAGGGGAGGATCTTTAGATTTGCTTAAGCTAGTATGCTCAGTTGGGTTGTGGTAGAACGGGTAGGTGCACGAGGTATTAAACATGATTTCGGGCAAACTCCAGAGCATTACTTAACACGTTCGAGGACTAACGTATGTTTAAGTGGGTGAGAATGTAACGACCCAACCGGTCGTTTTGAGCTCTAGCGTGTCATTCAGCGGTTTGAGACCCTGAGCAGCTTCACTTCAGGTATTATGAATTTTACGCGTGGTCGGAATTTAATTTAGAGAAGTTTGGAGTTGATTTGAAAAGAAAATTCTAATTTCGGAAGCCTAAAGTTGGAGGAATTGACTAAAGTGTGATTTTTAAGTAGACGGCCTCGTAATTAGGATTTGAAGGTTCCAACAGGTTCATATGATGATTTTGGACTTAGGCGTATGTCCGGATTGGGTTTTGGATGACCCGGGAGCATTTCAGCGCCTATTGTGGAAGTTGGCATTTTGGAAGAAGTTCATAAAAAATGGGTTTAGGCGTATTTCAATGTTATCGATGTCCGTTTGGGATTTCGAGTCTGGGAATAGCTCCGTATGGTGATTCTGGTATTGGGAGCACGTCCGGAAGTGGATTCGGAGGTCCGTAGGTCATTTCGGGGTCATTTGGCAAAAGTTAGAAATTTGAAGGTTTTTGGAAAGTTTGACCGGGAGTGGACTTTGTGATATCGGGTTCGGATTCTGATTCTGGAAGTTGGAGTAGGTCCATAATATTGAATGTGACTTGTGTGCGAAATTTGAGGTCAATAGGACGTGATTTAAAAGGTTTGGGCATCGATTGTAGAAGTTTAAAGTTCTGAAGTTCATTAAGCTTGAATTGGGATGTGATATATGATTTCGATGTTGTTTGGCGTGATTTGAGGGTTCGAGCGAGTTCGTTTTATGATTCTAAGCTTGTTGGTATGTTCGGGCGGGGCCCCGAGGGCCCCAAGTGGCAATCGGACGAGGCTCAGACCAAGTTGGAAATTGGGAGCAACAACTGAAGCTCCCAGTTGCTGTCATAATCGCATCTGCGCTTGGCTAGCAGCAGGTGCGAGCTACGAGCTGCAGAAGCGAAAGAGTGAGGGCAGCACAGCCACCGTAGGTGCGAAAGTTTTGGCGCACCTGCGTGACCGCAGGTGCGAGTACAGTAGTCACAAGAGCGGATGAGTTCGCAGAAATGGTCCCTTTTGTCCGCAGATGCGGAGCTTAGCCAGGTAAGGGAAATACGCACCTGCGAGGATTTTGTCGCAGGTGCGGGACCGCAGATACGGCCAAGATACCGCAGGTGCAAATAATCGCTGGGCAGAATCGTTTTAAGAGCGGTATTTGGCTCTTCTTCTCTCATTCTTCACTTGGTTGGGGCAATTTTGGAGAGCTTCAAGGAGGGAGTTCCATCATCTATGTCAAGGTAAGTGATTCACGTGTATTGTGAGTTAAATATAAGATTTATACATGGATTCAAGTATGAAAATTTGTAGAATTTTGGGATTTTGAAGAAACAAAACCTAAAAATTGGCATTCTTGAATTTTGATCACAAGTTTGGGCATGAAATTGGGAATAAATTATATATTTGAGTTCGTAGTGCTATGGGTAGTGTTTGTCTTCGAAAAGTTTCAGAATCCGGGTGCGTGGGCCTGATGGTTGCTTTATCGATTTTTCGAGCGAAGTTGGAAATTGTTATAAATTGATTAATTATGAGTAGTATAGTACATTTTGATTAGGTTGCATCTTAATTGGCTAGTTTGGAGCGACAAGCATCGATTTGAGGTGTTAGAGAGGCTTTGGAGCCGGTTATGGAATTTCGGAGCGAGGTAAGTCTTCTGTCTAACTCTGTGAGGGGGAAATCACCCCTAGGCGTTGTATATTGATGTGTGCTACTTGTTGTGGGGGATACAAACGCGCGAGGCGACGAGAGTCCGTATGTAGCTACATTCATGTTATTGTCCGGGTAGACTTAGGTTCACATCATGCTATAGCTGTACTATTTGAGCAGTCTCTCGCCTATTAAATTCCTGTATTTTACGTTACTACTTGAGACTAGACTTGCTATTGTATAGACTACACTAGTTCATGATTAGTCACCGAATAATTTTACTCCTCTTATGGCATATTTTCATGGTATATATGTTTCATATGGGATCGGACCGTTCGCCTCGGCAGGAATTTGTATTTCACTCTTATGGGATCGGGTCGTTCACCTCGGCAGGATTTATGTACCACACTCTTATGGGATTGGGCCGTTCTCCTCGACAGGATTTATGTACCACACTCTCATGGGAGCGGGTCGTTCGCCTCGACAGTTTAATAGATGTATCTATGGTTCGGTCTGTTCGACCCTCGGTAATGCACAATTTTAAATATTTATGTTGGATCGGGCCATACACCTCGGCATTTCCTATATCATATCCTCATGGAATCGTGCGTAATATTTGGCAAAAAGCCAGTATATCTGTGAGTTTTCCCGATTTGAGTTAGGACGATCTATCTGATGAGATCCACTATATATATATATATATATATATGTATATGCATGCTCCGGTTAAGGAGGAAATTTCTAATGGAGAGCTTTAGTTCCTCGTAAAGAGGGGGGATTTGTACTACGTGATTTATTACTTTTTTACCTCATTTATTTACTCTGCCTCATATTTACTTATATCTTTACTGTACCTGATGTTATTGGACCACTAGTGAGTGTCTATGTCGACCCCTCGGAATATTTATAGTATTTATATTTCTCCTGTCCAAATTTGTATTCCGGACAGATGCTGTATTTTATTTTACATTCCTAATTGATGCTCATGCACTTGTGACACCAGTTTTTGAAATGATTATGGGTTGTTCTGTATTGAAATTGTTAAGAATATTATTATTTACACTGTAAATTCCATCTTCTGTTATTTAACGGAAGGAAAAATATGATTTTAAAAATATTAAAACGAGAACCAAATTGAGTATTCATTGGTGGCTTGCCTGACAGCGGTGTCCGGCACCATCACGACCTTTAATAGATTTTGGGTCGTGACAGATTTGGTATTGGAAAAAAAAACCCGACCATAATTGGTTTGGTTTGGTTTTAACTAAAAAGAGTCAAACCGAAACCAAACCAACCCGATAGTACGTTTATACAATTTTTAAAAATATTTTATACATATAAATATTTATTGTAATGTAAATTATAAATATTTCTTAAAATTTTTCATATTTTTATCTTTTAACGTATTATTTCAAGTTTGAACTTAACATACTTGAATGGTAAATAACTTTTATAGCATATAAATGTAGTAATACAAAGAAAGTTTAAATCAATACTAATACTAACAAAAGAAATTCAATTCAACACTAGGAATGATGATTGTGTTTGATATCTATTTTTAGTTTTACATTGGTTTATAATTAAAATACATAACTTAGTTTATCTTTTTCTTTAATGCTTAGTTATGTAGTTAATAGTACTTATTAGCTATACTTATTTTAGCACGACCTATATTATTTTTAGATTATGTTTGTCACACCCCAACCTAGGTGAGGCATAGTTGGCACCCGCTGTCGTACTGGCCCGAGCGAACCACTCTGCAACTCTTGAATGCTATACGTAACCCAGAACATACATAGGCCAACATGGCCGCAACTCGTAATATATCGTAGGCGGCCAAGAGTCATATAAGCTAGCCATCATACTCAAAACATCAATATATGTTCGGGTCGAGGAGGCCACTATGAGAATCAATACCTAACAACCAAGAAAGAAAACATAAATGAGGGCCGACAAGGCCACAAACATATTGTACATACTGAACCTGTATCTACAGAGCCTCTAAGAATATCTGAAATCAAAATGCCGTTGGCACAGGGCCCCGGCCTACCCGTAAGTCTATAACAAAATCTAATATCATGACCTCTAGACTCGGCTATACTTCGGAAGAGATGGAGTCTTACTAATTTCCCGCTGAATATCAATCATGTCTACTCTGAGGGCTTGTCAAATTTATTACTTGCACATGCAAGCATGAAGTGCAGCGCCCTAGCAATGGGATATTAGTACAATGAGATGTACCAAGCATGTAAGGCAAAAAGCAATACATATAAATAAATTCTGAAAATTGAAAAACATGAATGAATACAAAAATAGTCTGCTGAATGATAAGAATAAGAGTGGTCTTACCACGTACTCTAGATCGTCTTACTAGATTGCTATCACTTGGACCACTTGGTCCTGCTATCTGATTGAACAACTCAACATGTCATAAGATTCTGAACTATTTCTACCAACCCTTGCTTAGTGATCTCTTGTTGCATCATCATTGTTACTTATTATTAGAATACAAAGTGGTTCGTACACATAGCAAGGTAGACCATCCGTAAGGCACACTACAACATTACTATCCGGTGGCACGTACGCATAGCAAAGTAGACCGTCCGTACATCTCACAGTATTCAGGTCGAACTATACGTACACATGGGACCGTCCATAGCCAACCTTTATCTTACCTATGCGTTTCATAGACCATCCATAGGTTAACCTTCGTTATCCCCCTACGCATTTATAGACCGTCCGTAGGGAACGTACTTATGCATAAATAACATTACAACAACATACAACAATTAATATCTTACAATCTAGGTACTTGTGTCTATAACGTATAACTTCTTCTAGAACTTTCGGTAACTCTTAGTTCGTATTCGGCATCTCTTAATCCCTACTCATTAGCTTTAAGGAAACTCATAACTACTCTCAGAGTTACACATCCGTCGTGACATACTAGTAAAAGGCTTTCGAGATTCGTATAATCGTACATTTAAAAATTCATTTGGTACATCGTACGACTCGTATTTCATATTTTTTCAAGCGACTTATCGCATTCGTTAACTCAATCTCTACTTCTTTTAACGTATGGAATATCATTATTATTTCCGCATGCGCACGATTAATCTAATTAGGTACTACAATGCATTTCATAACTTATGTGACTTTATGTTCTTCTACATACGATCTATTCTTCATTCATTAGTTTGCTCATTCACATCCTTTAAATTTATGGGGAGGTTCCTGTTAAGCAACTTATCACATCTCTTAATTTACATCTCTCTCTCTCTATCTTATTAGCATTAGGGATCTTCCGTAGCCACCTTCACTAACCAATGAAAAGTACTTCGGCCATTTCATAAGATCATAGGCTCTATACGTAATTTCTACTCGTGAGCCATTTATAATTTATCATTAAACGAAGGCTATACTTCTCGCCGTAGACTCAACATAAGTTTCCTGAGGTCTCTACTTATTTCTAGGGATTATCCGTGGATTACAACTATGAGTAGCTCATTTCTTATCTATATTCACTTTTGAACTATCACAGGCTCTTAACCTGTTAACATAGAACATACGCTAGGACTCGTCCCCTTGAACCTCTTATAAGGGTGACGTCACTACGGAATCATGCTGGAAGAAGAAAGGGAAAGCCTTACATACCTTTAATTAGATACTTCGACGAAGATGGTGGAAAAGTCTCCTCTTCAATATAGTCTTCGCCAATGAAAATAACACTACTATCCACAATAGTAACACATCAACTAGCTACCACGCGACAAGCTTGTTCTACGCCAAATCAGACTGCATCTCCCCCGTTCCTTTCACCTCCCTCAAGGTTACAATATCAACAATAACAGGCCACCCTTAATCCATATATCTAGTACCTTACAAATACGAGAAGAATCCAATAATACAATATAACAACAACAATAGGGACAACACTAAGCTTAGGAATAACTAGCTTGCGATACATCGAGCGACAAGCTCGGTCCTTAACTAGCAACAAAACACTCTTCTACACTTATTCTTTTCTTCAAGTTACATATTAACAACATACACACACACACAAACACATACACAAAGAGATATATATTATCTCTTAAAACTCCAGCCACAGCAACATCATAAAAATATCTCAAAACAGTCCAACATGGTATCACAACTTCTATATGTCTTTTGACCGTCAACTCATAACTTCTAGCTTCGAACAACTTAGCTAGGGCTTAGATATGATCAAACTAGTGTAGGATAAGAAGTGATTATGTTTGAACAACAAGAAAAACTCCAAGAACAACTCTCCTTAAATTTGAAAGAACTCACAACACATCAACAATATCATATAAGTGATCTCCACCACTTCCATAACACTTTTAATGAAGAACTTAGGTGATTTTGCCATGGATTTATGTATGAATCTTTAGGATATGATGAAAGAGAGTTTAGAGCTTCTTGGAGGTCTGATGTTATCGAAAATGATACTTGGAGACGAAAGTTATCACTTTATATAACAAGGTAAGCTTCCACCGACTTTGTGGGTCACAAGGAAGCTGCTTGCGCAGTCTCGCGAAAACCCGAATATCTCTCTATTGCGATGTCGTATCGTTGAACGGTTTAATTCGTTGGAAAGTAGACTCGTATATATTTAATTTTATAGGTGTATCACCCTGTCGCTTAAAGTATATCTAGATAAAACCTTAGTTATATTAAGCCCAAATTTAGGTCAAATTATAAATGTAACTTGCGACATCTTTTACCGTGTTTTGTTTTACAACTTTTTTGACTTAAAAACTAAACATACAAATATTATATGATTCAATTACCTTAATAAAGGACCTCCTTAGGATATTAAGAACTCCCAGTTTACCCAGAAAGTACGGGTTATAACATCTTTGATTCGTTTAACCTCCAACCCTCATGATACTTCCTTAACACTTGTTTTAACCCATCATTATCTTTGTAAAAGTACTTAAGCTCTCCAACTTACATTGATTCACTTAAGATGTATTGTAGCATTAAATTATGGGGTGTTACATCCTCCCCTCTTAGGAACATTCGTCCCCGAATGTTAACTCTTACAGACTTGCAAAAATGTTGCTAAAGTTTCCTTTGAACACTTGACTAAAACCAACTTACATGCAAGCAGGAAATATACTATACATGCCACACAGAGCCAATATCTGTAAATGGAAACACTTGGACTCACACGGCCATTTATCATGAATAAAGAAAGAAATAAATACAAGTTCATTTCAACATTTATCGTTTATGCTGGCAGAGTTGTAAATAATATCTAACTATGGAAAAAGGTCGGCATCTTATACCATAATAGTATCATCTTCCTCATGATTGTTGTTTTCCTTATACTAGAGCCTTCATATAGGGACATTTCCGACTTACGGATATTGCTTCTACCCGATACTCATGCTCCTCTGATTCAATCTTATTCAATACATTCTAATACCGTTCAATATATATAAATCCGGATCCCTTTTGGCCCTCTAAATCGGGATCCTTATTGCCTTACTTATTGAGCTTTCTATCTCACACCTCCTTAAGAAAGGTTATCATCCTCATTATTAAACCTACAATGGTCATTATTTAGTAGTCTTACTGCATTTACGTAACCTAGTTCTTACTATGACTTATATCCCACTTTGGGAGTTCAAAGATGTCTAAGCCACGCTCGTGTTCATTACCTTATCTAGTCTTTCTGTCTCTTAATGCTATTTCGCAATAATTTACCTTAGGTATGACATGCTAAATCTATTAACAAGCAAGTTACTACATCATCTAACAATACTATCGATATATATAGACCTAGAAGCACAATTACACATACTCTCATTCTAAAATAGGTAACATACCTAATTGCCTCTAAGATGGGGACTCGAAATCCCACTGATCTCCCAATGTATACATCTGATTCTGGGTCCCTTTTAAGCCTGACGCTCTCCTTCTACCTCTTCCCAGCTGAAATGATGGTACTAAGCCCCTAGGCTTCCCTGAACGACTACTACCCTCATAACTCAACATCGGACAATTCTGTGCCATATGACCCGGGATGCCATATCTGAAACATGCATCCGTACCTCGTAAGCACAGTCCCTCGTGTCTTCTTATACACTGCTCACATCGAGGTGGTTTCATTTGTCCAACACTCTCTTGATCTTGCACTCCTGGTGCCCTTGATCCATGACCTATTTTCAACTGAGGACTTCGAGAATATTGGGTCTCCTCAGGCTTAGATAAATTGCTCCCTGCCTAACCTTATCTCTTCTAAGACCTATTACTAGTCGCTGCCCCTACATACTCATCAACTAGTATGTCTTTCTTATCTTGCTGCCTTTCTCGAGCTTGTTCTAGTTGCTGTCGTTGTTTATGCTCCTCTAGATTATGGGCGAAAGCCTGAATCTGATATATGTCCATGTTGTCATTCAGCGAGGCTATGGTACAAGCTTCAACTAACTCTGGTGCCACCCCAGCCACAAACCGATGTATCCTGGCTTGCATCGTATCAACCAAAGATGGGGCATACCTGGCTAACGAATCAAACCTGAGGTTCTACTGGCGAACACTCATGTCACCTTGTTGTAGGGCTAAAAACTGATCAACCTTGGCTTCCCGAATATCCAATGGTAAGTAATGGTCCAGGAAGGCTTTGGAGAATTCTCCCTACTTTGTTGGTTGCGCATTCTGCCCTCTGGATAATTCTCATGAATCATACCAATGCACAGTTATATCTCGCATCCTGAAAGCTGCTAACTACACTGCATCCGTCTCAGAAACATGCATAACTCGAAAGATCCTGTAAAGATGGTCAATAAAATCTTGGGGATCCTCATACTGATATGTCCTCATGAACTCTGGAAGGCTCAAAGCAATAAACCCGCGGACCCTCGAACTTTCGAGCCCCTCAGAAGGTCCCGCACTAGTTGGGCTATGTAGCTACTAACTAGGTCAAAAGCTGCACAACACTCCTAAGATCCTGATCAGTAGGCACTGACGGCGGTACTGGTAATCTATGA
The DNA here is from genome assembly GCA_000715115.1 of Nicotiana otophora. Classification (NCBI taxonomy): domain Eukaryota; kingdom Viridiplantae; phylum Streptophyta; class Magnoliopsida; order Solanales; family Solanaceae; genus Nicotiana; species Nicotiana otophora. The sequence goes on from AWOL01S0031447.1 coordinate 147,338, forward strand.
AGCTCCTCTGGTGCTAGTGGAGTAGGGGATACTCGGGAAGGTGACTCAACTCGAACCTCTGATGGATCTACATAAACCGGCAACGGTCTACTAATGCCTCCCCCTTCAACAATTTTACCTTTCTGACTAGTTGTAGCCATTCTTGTATTAGGCATTTCTGTACAACATATCGAATATGAGTTAGATATTGACTCCTTATGACTCAGCTCTATACTGCACGATTTGGATTAGAAAGACGGTAACCAATCCTAAATGCCCTGTAGCTTCCTATTTATAAATGTGGTGCACAACACATTCATAAACAAGACTCTACTAGACACGGTTTTGTAGACTCCCTAGGACAAACGTGCTCTGATACCAATTTGTCATACCCCAACCTAGGTGAGGCGTGGCTGGCACCCGGTGTCGTAGGGGCCCGATCGAACCACTCTGCAACTCTTGAATGCTAGACGTAACCCAAAACATACATAGGCCAACATGGCCGCAACTCCTAATATATCGTAGGCGGCCAAGCGTCATATCAGCTAGCCATCATACTCAAAATATCAATATATGTTCGGGTCGAGGAGGCCACTATGAGAATCAATGACAACCCAGAAAGAAAACATAAATGAGGGCCGACAAGGCCACAAACATATTGTACATACTAAACCTGTATATACAGAGCCTCTAAGAATATCTGACATCACAATGTCGTTGGGACAGGGTCCTGGCCTACCAGTAAGTCTATAAAAATATATGATATCATGACCTCTAGACTCGGCTATACTCCGGAAGAGATGGAGTCTTACCGATTTCCCGCTGAATATCAATCATGTCTACTCTAAGGGCTCGTAATATTTATTACTTGCACCTGCAGGCATGAAGTGAAGCGCCCCATCAATGGGACGTTAGTACAATGAGATGTACCAAGCATGTAAGGCAAAAAGTAATACATATAAATAAATTCTAAAAACTGAAAAACATGAATGAATACAAAAATAGTCTGCTGAATGATAAGAATAAGAGTGGTCTTACCACGTACTCTAGATCGGCTTACTAGATCGCTATCACTTGGACCACTTGGTCCTGCTATCTGATTAAACAACTCAACCTGTCATAAGATTCTGAACTATTTCTACCAACCCTTGCTTAGTGAACTCTTGTTGCATCATCATTGTTACTTATTATTAGAATACAAAGTGGTTCTTACTCATAGCAAGGTAGACCATCCGTAAGGCACACTACAACATTACTATCCGGTGGCACGTACGCATAGCAAAGTAGACCATCCGTACATCTCATAATATTCGGGTCGGACTATGCGTACACATGGGACCGTCCATAGCCAATCTTTATCTTACCTATGCGTTTCATAGACCATCCATAGGTTAACCTTCGTTATCCCCCTATGCATTCATAGACCGTCCATAGGGAATGTACTTATGCATAAATAGCATTACAACAACATGCAACAATCAATATCTTACAATCTAGGTACTTGTGTCTATAACGTATAACTTCTTCTAGTACTTTCGGTAACTCTTAGTTCGTATTCGGCATCTCTTAATCCCTACTCATTAGCTTTAAGAAAACTCATAACTACTCTCAGATTTACATATCCGTCGTGACATACTAGTAAAGGGCTTTTGAGATTCGTATTATCGTACCTTTAACAATTCATTTGGTATATCATACGGCTTGTATTTCATATTTTTTCAAGCGACTCATCGCATTCGTTTACTCAATCTCTACTTCCTTTAACGTATGGAATATCATTACTATTTCCGCATGCGCACGATTAATCTAGTTAGGTATTACAATGCATTTAATAACTTATGTGACTTTACGTTCTTCTACATACGATCTATTCTTCGTTCGTTAGTTTGCTCATTCACATCCTTTAAATTTACGGGGAGGTTCCTGTTAAGAAACTTATCACATCTCTTAATTTACATCTCTCTCTCTCTCTCTCTCTCTCTCTCTCTCTCTCTCTCTCTTATTAGCATTAGGGATCTTTCGTAACTACCTTTACTAACCAATGAAAAGTACTTCGGCCATTTCATAAGATCATAGGCTCTATACGTAATTTCTACTCGTGAGCCATTTATAATTTATCATTAAACGAAGGCTATACTTCTCGCCGTAGACTCAACATAAGTTCCCTGAGGTCTTTACTTATTTCTAGGAATTATCCGTGGATTACAACTATGAGTAGCTCATTTCTTATCTATATTCACTTTTGAACAAGCACAGGCTCTTAACCTGTCAACATAGAACATACGCTAGGACTCGTCCCCTTGAACCTTTTATAAGGGTGACATCACAACGGAATCATGCTGGAAGAAGAAAGGGAAAGCCTTACATACCTTTAATTCGATACTTCGACGAAGATAGTGGGAAAGTATCCTCTTCAATATAATCTACACCAATGAAAATAACACTACTATCAACAATAGTAACACATCAACTAGCTACCACGCGACAAGCTTGTTCTACGCCAAATCAGACAGCATCTCCCCCGTTCCTTTCACCTCCCTCAAGGTCACAATATCAACAATAACAGGCCACCCTTAATCCATATATCCAGCACCTTAAAAATACGAGAACAATCCAATAATACAATATAACAACAATAATAGGGACAACGCTAAGCTTAGGAATAACTAGTTTGCGATACATCGAGCGACAAGCTTGGTCCTTAACTAGCAACAAAACACTCTTCTACACTTCTTCTTCTCTTCAAGTTACATATTAACAACATACACACACAGAGATATATATTATCTCCCAAAACTCCAGCCACAACAACATCATAAAAATACGTCAAAACAGTCCAATATGGTATCACAACGTCTATACGTCTTTTGACCGTCGACTCATAACTTCTAGCTTCAAACAACTTAGCTAGGGCTTAGATATGATCAAACTCGTATAGGGGAAGAAGAGATTACCTTTAAACAGCAAAAAAAACACCAAGAACAACTCTCCTTAAATTTGAAAGAACTCACAACATATCAACAACATCATATAAGTGATGTCCACCACTTCCACGACACTTTTGATGAAGAACTTAGATATGTTGGCCATGGATTTGTGTATGAATCATTAAGATATGATTAGAGAGAGTTTAGAGTTGCTTGGAGGTCCGATTTGGTCGAAAATGATACTTAGAGACGAATATTATCACTTTATATAATAAGGTAAGCTTCCACTGACTTTGTGGGTCTCAAGGAAGCTACTTGCGCAATTTCGTGAAAATCCGAATATCTCCCTATTCCGACGTCGTATCGACGAACGGTTTAATTCTTTGGAAAGTAGACTCGTAGAGCTTCAATTTTATGGGTTTATCACCCTATAACTCAAAGTATATCTAGAGAAAAATGCAGTGATATTAAAACCAAATTTAGGTCAAATTATAAATGTAACTTGCGACAACTTTTGCCATGTTTTGTTTTACAACTTTTTTGACTTAAAAACTAACAAATATTATATGATTCAATTACCTTAAAACATGACCTCTTAGGATATTAAGTACTCCTAGTTTATCCTGAAAGTACGGGTTATAATATCTTTGATTTGTTTAACCTTCAACCCTCACTATACATCCTTAACATATGTTTTAACCCATTATTATCTTTGTAAAGTTCCTTAAGCTCTCCAGCTTACATTGATTCACTTAAGATACATTATTAAATCCTCTTAGTGATAATCATATCTCCACCACACCGTATATATTTTAAAAGGATACGAATATGAAATCAACTCATTAAATGACTAACTCCAAGATGTGTGGTCTCTTTTGTCATTAAAGAATATATATAGTCTTCATCTTCTTGATGTTACTAATGGATACTGGAACATTTGGAACTAGATTTAATTGCTCTTCGAGTCAAGTCGAGTGGAATTTGAACCTTATTTAACGTCTACTATAGTACCACGTCGTACAAAGTCCAACTGTTGGAAATTGTTATCTAGAGTCAAAAGAGATAACAAATCTGATTCATAACGATAATTTACACTGTTTTAACATTATCCATGATTGTAACTCCATGCTCAACCAGCTCGGAGATTTCTTGATCGAGCGTAATTCACCGCCTCTGACTCAGCTCCGAACTAATCTTTTCAATTATATACTCCCTTCGTTTCAAAAGGATTATTTTAGTTTGACTTGACACAAACTTTAATAAAAAAGTGAAGATATTTGAGATATGTGATATTAAATAAGTCATAACATTGTATGGCTGTAAAAACTTTTGAAACTTACGGTTTAAAACCTGTCATAGCCTTTGTGTGGTTATAAATATTTCTTAATTCTTATTAAAGATATAATGGCGATTTCAATCTTTTTGAAACAGACTAATAAGGAAATAGTACCAATCTTTTTGAAACAGAGGGAGTATCTATTACTACTATTTTATGTCTCATCTCCCTATCTTCGTAGTTATATATAGGGGTGTACAAAACTGAACCGGAAAACAGCACCAAACCGATTAAAAACCAGATTAGGTTTGATTTGATTTGGTTTGGTATTGAGTAAAAAATAACCGAACCAGACCGACATATAAATATATAATATTTATATATACTTTTAAGACTTTTTATAGAATTTTCTTTAAAAAATACCTAGAAATATTTGCGATTATCTTATGGGGTGTAATATTTAGTTAAATATGGAGTGCTCTATTTTTATAAACTTTAAATAATGGGTTCTGTGATCACTTTCTTATCAAGTGTTAGTAAAATGCGTCAATTTCTTTGTTCTTCCATATTCATATGTCAAGATCTATTAAATTCTTATATCTTTTTCGATTTTGAAGTAGTATTTCGATAATTTAATATTAAATAGAACATATCAATATATAAGTATCATATTGATTTTTATGTTTAATTATTAAATTCAGTTAACTTTGAAAGTGTACATCAACAAAAAGTTATTGTCACACGACTATAAAAATTAACTATCATATGTTACTAAGAAAATTCTCCCATAAGAATATGTTAATAGATCATACATTTGTCAACTTTTTCACTTTTTACTAAATATATATTTACTTATCAAAAATTTAACAAAGCAAGATAGAAATAATATTCATGTAACGAAAAAATTCGAAAAACCCGAAAAACCCGACAAAACCAAACCAATCCAAACCGATAAAATTAGTTTGATTTGGTTTTGATAAAACCCGAATTAACCAAGTCCATATACACCCCTAGTTATATGTACAACTTTGATGTTGTGGTATGTTTTAAATATTGAGTGTCTTGATTGAGATCAGTACATGAAGTAAAACTAATGGTTAATCAAACATACTTGGTGAAAGAATATTTACTTTCGGCACATGCACGATCCAGCAGTAACGAGCTCAACCGTGTAAGTGAATGGTAATTTGGTATTTGAACTTAACGGACAAAGCTACAAACAGGAGGATCGAATTTTGGTATTTCCCGCTTCAATAGTATAGTAGTATGTTGGTTCGATTTGTTCGGGTTAGGTTAAGTCCTTATTTCATCAGAAGGTTGGGGTTTCCTGGCATTGTGACTTTTTATTATGGTAAAAGTTTTGTGATCTTTGTGTTAAAAAGTAAAATTATGTGACTTTATATATGTGTGTGTGTTTGTGTATGTGTGATAATTTGACAAGAGTGAGTTGCTCTAGTGATGAGCACCTTCCACTTCCAACCAAGAGGTTGTGAGTTCGAATCACCCCAAGAGCACGGTAGAGAATTCTTGGATGGAGGGAGCCGATGGTCTATCGGAAACAGCCTCTCTACCCCGTGGTAGGGGTAAAGTCTGCGTACAAACTATCCTTCTCAGACCCCACTAAAGAGATTATACTGGGTTATTGTTGTTTTTGTTGTGCATGTGTGATAAATTAGTATGATTTGGTGTAAACACAAAAATATGAACATATATAAAGGATCATTGCGATAATAAATTAATATAATTTAATTAAACATCAGAATATTAACATATATATAAAGGTTAAAGGATCATGCGTTTAGATACTTCGCGAAGTTTTCGCATCCTTCCTTAATGAATTCCCAACAGCCATTTAAATATTTTCTTCAGATTTGACCACATATAATATTAAGGACGTGTCACTTATTCTGCCATGTTAGGCAAGCTGTTTTAACCATATGCAAGACTATGTCCAGTATGATTGTTGGATAATGGTTGGAAATTTGATTTGTTATTGGAAGATATTTAATTAAAAAAAAAACAATTAGAATGCGTTTTCTCAAAATTTGTTTGCTATCACTTCTAAAATCTCTTCTGACAAGTTGTACAGAGTTCTTGATTCAATACAATAATATAAAAGTGAGTTTCAATATTAAGACCACATATTTAGGTTTTGAATAATCTTCATCACTTTTGTTTTTGTTTGTATAAGCTATAAGGGAGTGGAATTTTCCTTCAAAAGTTAAACTCAAATTTTCTTCCCATTCTTAACCTTTCGTTTGAAAACATTAATTTGCAAAATTAAGGAATGAGCTTCATTAGAGGTTGGAAGAATTACTCAAAGGAGCATGTGGAAAACAAATATATCTCGGTATTCTTGTTTACCCGTATAACGGAACTGTTGAATTTATTGTGTGATTTATAGACAAGCGAACTGATTTGATTCAAAAATGATAAATAGATTAAATGAAAATATAAGTCTTAGCGTTGGAATAAAAATAAAAAGCAGGTAGCCTAGTTCCGGGAGCAATGCTTCCAAAGACACCGATAAGAGCAATATTAGACAGAAAATAAAGTATTATTTAGCTTGAGAATAATGTGTAGCATAAGTTTTGTCAGAGATTTTCATCTGTTACAATGGTTGTTGAATTCCCATTTATAGTTATACCTAGGGAACAAGGTTCTAGGATCAAGCCCCTCTTAAATGACAATAATGGAGGCTATTGATAAATATGTAACAGTAGGCCATGAATACCAAAACTCTCTGCAATGACTGCATATTTAATACGAAGGAATATTATTCAAAATGCCATTCGACGACAAAACATTCATTTGCTCCTGTTGACTGTGTTCCCTTCGGATTAACGCGATACCAACCGAAATTGTTGTCCTCGGTCTTGGTTTCTACTTGCTTCATCTTCCATCCATATCCGGTTCCACGTGTCATGTAATCATTCGAGCATTTAATATAAACCGATTTTACCCTATACAGATAGTCCCCTTGCTTTCCGGTGGCACATCTTTGTGTCACCGGGAAGTTAGTGAAGATTCCTTTCTTGGTGAAAAATTTGATGAACCCTTCTGAATAATACTTTATTTTCTGTTTAATATTGCTCTTATCGCTGTCTTCGAAAACCTTGCTCTCCGAACCAGGCTACCTGCTATTTATTTCGATTCAAACGCTAAGTTTTATATTTTTATTTAATTTATTTATCATTTTTGGATCAAATCAGTTCACTTGTCTATAAACCATGCTACAAATTCAAGTGTAACTAATTGAGTTGATACTTGCATCTATTACTAACTTGTTTGATTCTTTGTTTCATAGCAAAAATCAAAACAAATGGCAGCTAACGATGTCAACATCACACAGAACGTTGAGGCGCAAGAAAATCTACCTCAACACGAGGATTCGATCAGTGACACCAACAATGAGGAGGACGTAGCAACTCCGGTCCACTGCGGGCGTTATCCCCGACATGTGCGGGAGACAACCCCTGATGACGCTGAGGACGAGCACGTTGCGAAAACAGTAAGGATCTTGAGGGAGCAGCAAAAGGCCATCATGGGCCATCTCACAAGGCAAGACCAGACCATGACGGAACTAAAACATACATTGTTAGGCGCTTCCAACAATGCTAATGGAAGAGGCCTCATTTATCCCGGCACTCCTGCAAATCAAATAGCTCGAAGAGTTGATAACAATACCTTGAGGGATGAGGTTGGCTTCAACGGGGGGGAGGGAGATCGACAACGAATTCGGTAATGACAATGTCAATGATCCCTTCAAAACCGAACTCATGAGATTCATGAGGAAATGAACGAGCGGATGAATCAGAACGCGAAAGAGTTCCACGCTCGAATGGACCAAATTCTGGGTGCACCACCAGTGTTGAAGGTCTCGGACTCGAAGAAGTACGCCCAATTGACGTTCGAACTGAGTGCATCACCAGAATTGATTCCAAAACGGTTCAAAATCTCGGACATACTAAAGTATGATGGGACTTCAGACCCTCAAGAACGCATCACAACTTATACAACAACGGTGAAAGTAAACAACTTGGCCCAACATGAGATTGAGTCGGTCCTACTGAAGAAGTTCGGCGAAACCCTCACGAAGGGGGCTTTAACATGGTATTCACTCTTACCCGAATATTCAATAGATTCCTTTGAGATGCTCGTATATTCTTTCATAAAGGCCCATGCGGGGGCCAGGAAGGTCCAGGCCCCGAAGGCGGATATATTCAGAATTTTGCAAGGAGAGTCCAAATTGCTACGGGAGTTCATGATCAGGTTCTAGAAAGAAAGGATGTTGTTACCGGGCGTGACAGATGAATGGGCAGCTGAGGCATTTACTTAGGGGTTGAACCTGAAGAGATCCGATGCCTCCCAGAAGCTGAAAGAAAGCCAGCTCGAGTTCCAGGCAACTACATAGGCATATGTCCAAAACCGTTATGAATCGGTATATGAAGGAATCATTTTGGTGCAGATTCGTTGGTGCTAAAATTAGTTAGAGCAGGATACTATTGCCCTCGGATGGAACAAGACGTGAAGGCATCATTCATAAATGCGACAAGTGCCAACGCCATGCACCGTTGATGCATCAACTTGAAGAACTACTGCATTCGGTACTGTCCCCATGGCCATTCATGAAATGGGGGATGGATATAATTGGGCCGCTACCACTTGGTCCCGGGAAGGTAAGTTTTTTTAAAAAAAACTTTTAACTAATTATTTTACTAAATGGGTTGAGGCAGGTCCCTACCAAAAGATTGGTGAGCGTGAAGTGGTCGATTTTCTATGGAAAAATATAATTTGCCGGTTCGGAATATCAAAGGAGATTGCCTGCGATAATGGACCACAGTTCATAGGCTCCAAGGTCACAAAATTTCTTGGGTACCTGAAAATTAAAAGAATCACATCTTCACCATACCATCCAAGTGCAAATGGGCAGGCAGTATCAACCAATAAGGTGATTATTTAAAATACCAAAAAGAGTTTGGAAGAAGCCAACGGCAAGTGGTCCGAAGAGTTACCAAGAGTGCTATGGGCGTATCGAACGACGGCCAAGTCAAGCACGGGGGAGACACCTTTCTCTCTCGTATACGGCGCAGAATCTCTGATCCCGGTGGAAGTAGGAGAACCGACCTTGTGGTACTTCCCGGAGGATGAAGAAGCAAATAATGAGGCATTGCTAGTCAAATTGGAGCTGCTTCACAAATGCAAGGACTTGGTGCACATAAGGATGGTGGCCCAGAAATAACGAATGGAAAGATACTATAACCGGAGGGCCACTCTCCTTTACTTTAAAGTGGGAAATTTGGTTTTGAGGAAAGTGACTCAGAACACCCGGGAGCTTAATGCGGGAAAACTGAGTCCGACATGGGAAGGCCCCTATCGGGTTTCAACTGTCACCGAAAAAGGGTCATACAAACTAAAGAACCAAGACGGAGTCAAATTGCCGAGCAACTAGAACGTGACTCACCTCAAAAGGTATTACTGCTGATGGATCCTGCTTATATTGAAAGTATGTGCTGCACTCTGTTTCCGTTCGCCTAGTTTTTGTCCCAATTGGATTTTTTGGCAAGGTTTTTAACGAGGCAACAATGGAAAGCATACTGCGAGGGAAACAGCATTAGTAGAGTTAAGACCTTTAAATGACAAGGCAACGAAACAACAAACCATTGCGGGATGGTTAAATAGTCTTTGGCTCGATGGCAAATTCCTAATGGGAAGCAAAACTTGCCATCAGATCAAAGTCTATTAAACCGTTCATAAGTATTTTTCCTCAAAGGAGCAAGACTTCTAGTGTTCCAATTACACTGGGAGGGGGGG
>AWOL01S0031452.1:5771-26123 GCA_000715115.1 Nicotiana otophora
GGGGGGGGGGGGGGGTGTCGACGGCCATGGCATCGCGGCAGTGAATATTTACTACTAGAGATTTTTGCATAATATAAATAGAGCTCATTTTATGGTTTTCATTTGAGGAGCTTTAATCTATTTCTTCATCAACCATATCGGGGTAAATGATTCTAAAAGGACCTATAATTTATTTAGCATGGAATTAAGGATTTAGAAGAGATCAAGTGAGAAATGGAAGAAAACTTAAAGATGGAGAATTGTTTATTTAAATATTCTAATAACATTAAAATGGGATTTTGATTATAAATTTTGGTTCCATGACTCATGAGTAGTCGGGATTCGATTTTAATTTTGTATTTTGATGAAGTAGGCTAGAGTTACTTTTATTGAATTTTTCTATATTCATTAATGATTGGAGCTTTATGGATTGAGATCGATTCCTAATATACTATTTGACTTCCTTGAGTGTTGTTTTGCTATAGTTGGGACATTTGGAGGCTAATAACAAACAAAAGTTTGTTGAAGTTATTCCGAAAGGAGGTAAGTATCTTGTTTAACCTCGACTTGAAGAAACTTTCCTATAATGTACTTATATCCTAAATGCTATATGTTTGGGGGTGACGTATGTGCGAGGTGAAGAGCGTATATATGGGTACTAAGGTTATACCATGTTCAAGATATGTTTTAAGCTTCTTTATGCCTTGTTTTGATACATGATCTACTTGTGATATATTTTAAATTATTTGTGTAACTACTTGAGCTTTCTTATTTATGCTATAGATTATGTCTAGGTTTTTGATTCTTTTTTTTGATATGATAGGCTATTTTGTATGTCATATTATATGTGGTCTTAGTCATACTTGTGTACATGCATATATCTCTGCATGTTTATCTTTATGTCCATGTTTGTCATACTTATTTATCTCTTGTACATATGCATATCCCCTGCATATGATTCCCTAATATGGACTGAGATTTTGCCTCAATAAGTTATCCATGCGGTTGATGTGATTATGATACATGCGTTGTCCGTGGGAGTCGAGATGGTTATGGAATTTGAAGTGGTCTGTGCGAATTATGTTATGGAAAGTGAGTTATCCGTGAAGATTATGTTATGCACATTGATCTGTCCATACGGCGTATGGATTTAGATATATCCCTCCATAGTCATGTGATTAACCATTTTACATTGGACCATGTGTGCGCATTTTGACATTGGGAGTGTCAAAGCACAAAGAATGCCGGTTATATAAAGTTTGAATCTGTATCATGCATTGATATTTTAGACTCATGTAGGAGCATTTGTATAAGCATCATTTGGGAATTGATGTGAATTTGAGTCTTTATCATACGTAGACACGCTACATATGCAGAAATGTTCGAGTAAATGTTACTTGGTGAATATCTCCTTTGTATGCAGAGTTGGTGCATTTGCATACTCAAAAATGTGAAAAATGGGTGAATCCCAAAATTGTGGACTTAAAATATCTCTGGATCCAAATGCTCTTCGCGATTGCGAAACTACTCCTGCGATCGCTAAGCACTGCAAGACTCACCCTTATGCAATTGCCATAGTACTCATGCGAAAATAATCAAACCTCAGCCAATCCTTCTATTCGATCGCACTCTAAGCCACACGATTGCTATTCCTCTTCTGCCGAAGCTAAGCAATCAGGAAATGAAGCCATGGGACTGCGAAGGCCAAAAACCTCAGCGCCCTCTCTCTTCTACGTGATCGCATCTCTAACTACACAATCACTACGGGTAAAATATCTCCCACCACAAAACCTCCTATGCGACCGCGAGACAAGCTCTGCGATTATGAAGCACACCAGACACCAGCAAAAATCAGCAATCTCAGCCATGGTCCGGGTGATTCGAAATTGTCCCGAGACCCCCGGGACCCCATTCAAACATTCTAACATGTCCACAAACACTAATTGTACCTAAAAGGCCTCAAAATACATACATAATCATCATATCTAAAAATCAAAGGTCAAACCACATGTTGAACTCTCTTAAGTTCATAAGCTCCTAAACTTCTAACTAAATGTCCAATCATACCTAAGCACCTCGGGACTCAAATAAATTTTGCATAAAAGTTCCATTCAATTACATTAACCTATCCATAATCCCAAAATACCAATCAGAGCTCGAAAACATCAAAGTCAACTAATGGGCAAACTTATGAACTCCAAAATCATTCAAAATTCCAACTTTCGACAAATAGTGCCGAATTCTCCTAGGAACATCTTAAACTAAATTCGAATACATGCTCAAGTCCAAAATCATCATAGGGACCTATTGGAACCTTCAAATACCGATTTCGATATCATTTATATATAATTAAAAGCTTGGTCAACTCTTACAACTTAAGACTTCTAAAATGAAGTTAAGTGTTCAAACTCACTCCCGAACCTCCCTAGAACCAAACCAACCATCCCAATAGGTCATAAAAGATAAACTATGGGAAGAGTCAAATAGGGAAATGGGATTCTAGAAATTAAGACGATCGATCGGGTCATTACATTAAATCAGGAACTTCATGGGAGGCAACTATAAGGCCCCGTAAAAGTTCTCCAAGGATTTAAGGTGCCAATATCAAGCTAATATGTTTGAAGGGTTTTATGAAGCTCGCCGCCGTATGGATTTGTGAAATGTGGAAAGCATCGTGAAGTGGGTAGAAGAATTGGCAAGAGAGGGCGATTCTGCGGTCAGTTATGTGGATCGCGAGTCGATTTCGCTAACCACAAAATCATCGCTGAGTGAGGTAGGAGAAACTTAATTTTGAGGGTTATTCATGATGGGTTATGCTGACCACATAGCATTTTTGCATACCGCACATTTGCTGCAGAATAGGTAGGGGAATTCTTGAAGGAGATTTTGCGGTCGATGTGCGGACTCCAGAACCATTTCGTGGCCCACAAATTCGCCGCATACCTATCCAGTTCCAACTCAAATTTGGAGCACCATTCTGCAGTCTATTTCGCGGACCACATAGCTTTATCACGGTCCAATCCGTGATTGTACACCCGACTTGGAGTGTTATTTTTGGGAAGATTTACCCGACTCTATTCTTAATAAAAGGCCTTAGGATCAATTTTGGGAGAGAGGTTTTGCTATTTTGAGAGGGAGAAACACTCTAGAGAGAAAAAGGGAGAGCTCCAACAACTCCACAATTCAATTCATGCCCATTTCTTGAATATTCAAGGAAGAAAACTCACAAGGTCCTCAACTAAACGGGTAAGACTTCGTCCCTAGCTCACATGCAAAGTCCTTTAATGAGTTTGTAAATAGGATTTTCTATGTTGGGGATTATGGGGTGGTGATTGGAAGTCATAAGTCTTGTACGTGGAAGTTTTGTGAAGAATAGGGAAAGGAGGGTGTGTGATGGTAGTATTGGTTGGGAATGGTAGGTGACTACACATGTGTTGTTTGGCAGGCACCTACTACCATGGCTGGTTATGGCGTAAATGAAGTTATGGAAAGGGGTGTAAGGAAGGAAGAAGCACCATTACTAGAGGTGGTAAATGCTATGCACACTAAGTGTTTGATGAAATTTCTATATGAACTAAACTATAAGAATCCGTCTAATAATGGTTCAACTGAACTATGTTAATGTAGATTGAAGTTGCTAAGAGTAGCACAACGTCATAGGGATTCTATGGAAATCTTGATTAAGGTATGTTTGGCTAAACTCCTTCCCTAGAATTGAACTCCATAAACTCCTCTAATGTTCCAAGTATGGTTTGCTCTAAATCCCACTCCTTACGATGAATTGCCTCAAGCGAATGATTTACGTAATACGTATATACTCAAGTCATGATTCAATTGCCATAGTTATGCTTTTCGTGTGGAAAATATTTCAAGTATGATTGATCTGTCAAATGCTTGTGAAATTTATTCATGTTTCGAAGGAAAATCTCTATACTTTCCTTGTGGAGATATTTCAATGTATTTTCAGCTCTTACATACTCATGTTTTGGTACTATGATTCTCCAATGTCTTATATTACTTTTGATGTCTTACGATAAGCCATGGAAAGTAAAAGTATGAAAGATGAAATATGGCCATTTTGCCAAATGAAAATGACGGCGTTTAACCCAAGGGTCAATGAAAAGAAAAGGTTTTATGAATTTCTTTACCTGAAATGTTTTGGGGAGTATTGTTATGTGATCGAGAATGTTTAGGTTGAAAGGACTATACCTGAAACTATATGTGCCGGTGTAGGAGTTGACTAGGACAAGTCCCTTTCCCACCATTACGAGATTATGCGATGATGTATCATATCTCCAGCATAGATACATAGATCCACATGACATCGTGGTGAGACAGCGTAGCCGATTGCACCGAGATCGGATGCCATGCCGGGCACATGGTGGTTATATATGTATATTATTATGTCAGTAACTAATGATCTTCCAACCCAAAACTATAAATGTTTATTTGATGATTTACTCATGTTTTAACTTGGTATTTTAAATATTGTTGATTCTTCTTACTACTTCCATGTATCTCTTTCCTTGTGTTGGCATTCCATTCCACGTGAGGGAACTTAGCTTTACATACTAACACTATTTTATATGTACTACCATCCCTTTTTCCAGGGATGCTGTATCTTTAATGGATGTAGGTGGTATCTCAGCAGGTGACATTGATCCTTGATAGAAGCATACCCTCCACCCATCATATTTTGGTGAGCCCTACTCTACACTGGGGCCCATATGTTGTATTGACTCCTTGTGCATTACTTTTGAGGTAAAGTCGAGGCCTTGTCATCAATACTTCTATACTATTATGTTTATTTAGAGGCTCTGTAGCCATACTGTGGGTCATGTTTTGAAAGGGGGAAAACGATAAATGTATTTCTTGTCAGTTGCTTCCACTTAGAAATGATGAACTTGTATATTTTACCATCTAGCAATGAAATGCCCTAATTAATGAAAATCGGTGTTGTACATTTTTATCCCCCCGATTGACTATCTCTTGTTATCCATGTTTGAATCATTCATGGGCAAGGTTAGATAGCAGGCAACATGTAGGCTTGCTTGACAGGGATATCTTGGTTGAGCATCGGTCCTGCTCCCCTAGGTCAGGGCATGACAATAACCCATGGTGGTAGTGTAATTTGTCATGTTGCGATATTAAATAAAGCGCTTATTGGGAGGCAACCATATTATAAGACTGTCCCTTTTTAACTCGTGTGTTTCTCACTTTTCAGTACATGGCGCCTAGAGAAATGGTGAAGAGTGGCCAAAGGGCCAATGCCTCCCCAAGAGTGGCACTTAATGTAGTTCCTGAAGTTGCGGATGAGCATCCAAGGGTGAAGGTACTCCCCCAACTACAACACCTCCTACTTCTAATACTCCCACTGAGAATCTAACAGAGAATGTACATACTCCTTCTCCAACTGATACTCCAGTTCCACCTCCAGCTGTGCTCACCAGTCCTAGTACTTCTGATGGAGACCTTAGGGGAGAAATCCAATTGTTGACTTAGATAGTGGCTTCCCAAGCCTAGAGATTGAATGTGACATCTACTTCCTTTAGTCACCAAGGGGATTTAACTAGTTCAAGGGTGAACAGATTCGTCCGGTTGGATTCTCCGAAGTTCATGGGTACTATGCCCGAGGAGGATCCATAGGGGTTTATTGAAGAGATTCACAAGACATGTCGTGTTATGTATGACACTGAGATATAAGTAGTGGAATTGTCTTCCTATAGCCGGAAAGAATTGGCGTATACATGGTATGTATTGTTGGAGGAGTTCCGTGAGGAAGGTAGCCCTTCGACAAAGTGGAACGAGTTTGCAAATGCTTTTAGTGACCATTTCATGCCTGTCGAGGCTAGGGCAACCTGTGCCACCGAGTTTGAGAATTGGAAGCAAGGAAATATGAGTGTGTGGTATTACCACCTAAAGTTTGTGGATCTTTCAATGTACGCTCTCTATATGTTACCCACTAAGGACGCTAGGCTACGTCGGCTCATGCAAGACCTTAGTCCTTTGGTTATCAATGAGGCCGCTATAGCCGCCTTAAACTCTAACATGAATTATGGAAAGATATTTGTGTTTGCTCAAGCCACAGTGGCCCGAAAGTTGAAAAGCAAGATGGAGTGAGATAGTAACTAGAAGGTCCAGTCCATGAATAACTTTGGTGGTTCTTTCAGTTGTGGTGGTGGTGGTGGAAAGGTAATGTTTAGAATAGGGTCATATAGGCCATCATAGTCAGTTCCCCAATGTTCAGCCAGTGCACCACCATTAGGGCCCAGTCAACAGTAGTAGGGTTGTTTCGGGCCTAGCCAGGGCAACAATGGACCTTATTAGCAGGTTCAGATAGGTGGGTTTTCAGTCGCAGCAGAGGCCTCAATATCCTACGTGTGGGAGGCAAAACCCGGGAATATGCCGTATAGGCTCATGTGTGTGCTACGGATGCGGTCTTAGATGTCACATTCAGAGAGACTTTCCCTGATCCCTACAAAATGCTAGTAGATGTATGGTGCTATTGTCCAGTTTAGCGGCCACTACTTCCACAACACCTCTTCCAGCTCAAGGTACTTTGGCACCCGCAGGGCGTGGTGCAGCTAGGGGTAGTGCACATAGTTTGGGAGGACCTGGGAGATTCTATGCTATGATGGGCGCCCGAGTTCATAGGCTTCTCCAGATTTTGTCACAGGTATATTGACCATTCAATCTCAGGATGTATATTCTCTTATAGATCCCGGTTCTACATTATCATAGGTCACTCCTTATGTTGCCATGGAATTTGGGTTAGAAACAGAATAACTGCGTGAGCCATTCCCTGTATCTACTCTAATTGGTGAATCTATTATGGCCACACAGGTTTGTAGTGATTTTATTATCACAATGCATGATCGAGACAACACAACCGACCTCATTGAATTGGTAATGGTGGATTTTGATTTGATAATGGGGATGTACTGGGTTCATTCATGTTTTTCCAAGCTTGATTGCCGAACCAGAACTGTTAGGTTTGAGTTTCTAGATGAGCCAATCTTTGAGTAGAAGGGGGATAATATCGTGCCAAAGGTAGGTTTATTTATTACCTTAAGGTAGTGAAAATGATCACCAAGGGATGTATCTACCATTTGGTCTGAGTCACGGACACAGATGCTGAGGCACCGACACTTTAGTCTATGCTAGTTATGAATAAATTTCTAGAGGTTTTTCCTGAGCTCCATGGAGTTCCACCAGATAGGGAGATTGACTTCGGGATCGATGTTTTGCTATTTACACAACCTATATCAATTCCACCCTATACAATGGCTCCGACAAAGTTAAAGGAACTGAAGGAGTAGTTGAAGGGTCTACAAGAGAAGGATTTTATCCGAACAAGTGTGTTTCCTTGGGGCGCACCAGTTCTCTTCGTAAGGAAGAAGGATGGGTCATTGAGGATGTGCATCGACTATTGGCAGCTCAACAAGGTTATAGTCAAGAACAAGTACATGTTTCCAAGGATAGACGATCTATTTGATTAGTTATAGGGTGTTAAGTACTTTTGTAAGATTAACTTCAGGTCGGGGTATCACCAATTGAAGAAACGGAAGAAGGATATTCTGAAAATAGTTTCTGGGACCTTATGAATCGTTTCTTGGGCTAACGAACGATCCTGCGGCTTTCATGGACTTTATGAATCGACTCTTCAAGCCTTTTCTTGACTTTTTTGTGATAGTGTTCATTGACGATATCCTTGTGTATTCACGAAGTCAGGAAGACCATGCTGATCATCTCTGAACGGTTTTGAAGACTCTATATCAACAGAAGTTGTATACGATGTGTTTGAAATGTGAGTTTTGGATCGAGTCCGTCACTTTCTTGGGTCAAGTTTTCTCCAGTGAGGGAATCAAGGTGTATCCTCAGAAGATTGTAGTTGTGAAGAATTGGCCTAGACCTATAACTCCGACAGTGATTCATAGTTTCTTGGGCTTAGCTGGGTATTACAAAACTTTTGTGGAGGGGTTTTCTTCTCTTTCCTCTCCGTTGACCAAGTTAACAAAAAAGGAAGCTAAATTCCAATGGTCAGATACTTGTGAGAAGAGCTTTCAAGAATTGAAGTCAAGGTTGACCACGACACAGATGTTAACCCTACCGGAAGGTACAAATAGGTTTGTCGTATATTGTGATGCTTCAAGGGTCGGACTTGGGTGTGTATTAATGCAACATGGTAAGGTTCTTGCTTATGCTTTGAGGCAACTCAAAAAACATGAGAAGGATTATCCAACACATGACTTAGAGCTTGCAGCAGTGGTGTTTGCATCAAAAATTTGGCGTCATTATTTGTATGTCACGTGTACATATTCACGGACCATAAGAGTGATGTAAATCAAGAAGTTGTATTAGCCTTTTGTTATTTAGCTCACCAGAAACAAGTTCTTACATGTCCACGAATATGTGTGTGGACGTGTGTTCAAGTTCAAAAATCCCAAGATTGATTTCAAGAAGCCAAGACCCTTTCCTTCTTAAAATAGGATTTATTTTATTCCCTTGAGAATAAGGATTTTTCTTTTATTAGAATTCTAATTTCTTTTTCTTGTAGAATAGGGATTTAACTTTCTCTGTCTTTAGTTATTTTATTTTCTTATTAGAATAGGAATTGTAGTCATCAAATAAGAGATTCTAGGCCTATATAAAGGGTTCTCTTGCCTTGTAGAATGCAATTCACGTTTTTGAGGCTTGCCCTAGTTTTACAATAGAGTGTTTTTCTCTATTTTATCTTCTTTATCCTTGTTTTTGGTTCCAAGCAAGGTGGTGATAGTCTTTATCTTATTTTCAATTACGTGTGGTGTTTCTTTATCACATTAATTTTATTCCAAGTGGTGACTTTAGGAACTTATTTAGTTCTTGATCTAAATTCGTTCTTTTGATATCATAGAATCATAACTTTTATTGAACTGGTGCAACATCAATATTCACTTATTTTGAATGAGTAAATAGTTTTTCTTATAGTTTAGATTGTCATCTTTCACCTCGTTTTTTAATCATCAGATTCGGAGTCCTAAAACTTGAGATGTGTTATTTCTTGAAATCAGCCCATAAATCACATTTGCGTTTCAAAATCTTGATCCTGGTTGGTTGGTTCTTTGTTAACTCGAAGAATCACATCAATTTGGTATCAGAGCAGCAAGTGGTGAACCTTATATGTAAGCATGAAAAGGTCATTGGGTTCAAGAAGGTGAAGGAAGAGCATCCAATCATGACATGGAGATGGAAGAGATGAGAAGGACAATAGAACAACTACAGAGGTAACTCCAACACTACGAAAGGCATGAACGATGTAGAAGACCCAAGAAAGACGATGAAGGGGACTATGATATTAACCCCTTTAATATGGCTGATGGAGATGACTCTAGTGAAAATTTGGATCCTCCTAGGAGACAACGAGACGATGACTCTGATCGCCCAAGGAGAGGAGGAACCATACTCGGGAGAAAAGGGATGATGTGAAGGTTAGTGTTCCTGATTTTGATGGAAAGGCACAAGGAGATGCGTTTATGGAGTGGTTATTGACCGTAGAACGAATATTTGAGTTCAAGAATTATTCTGAAGAGAAAAAGGTTAAGATAACTGCAATCAAGTTTAAGGGATATGCTTCACTTTGGTGGGATAATTTGAAGCGAGAACGAGAAAGAGAAGGTCGTGATAAGATTCGAACATGGGAGAGGATGAAGAGAGAACTTCGAAGATATTTTCTTCCTGATACGTACAAATAAGAGAATTATCTTAAATTTCATAACTTTTTCCAAGGAGAATAGACCGTGGAAGACTATACTCGAGAGTTTGAATACCTTATGATTAAGTGTGATACCCAAGAACCTAAGGAACAAACTATAACATGATATATTGGTGGCTTAAGGCGTGCCATCTCCAATGTTATTCGCCTACAACCTTATTGGACATTCAATGATGTACGAAAGCTTGCCATCAACATCGACCAACAACAAAAGGAGCCAAAGAAATTATACTCTAAGAAAAATTACTACAACCATGGGAGTATTAGTGGTAGTGGTGCAAATTCCATGGTAATTCATAAAGGTAATTCTTCTAATTCATCTTCAAAGGGTGATGAAATGAAACTTCAGGGGGATATTACTAGGAGAAGATGTTTTAAGTGACAAGGTTTTGGGCATGTGCAAGCTGATTGTCCGAACCGAAAGGCTGTTATGTTGGTTGACGAAGAAGATGATTCCAATCACGAAGACAACCCACCAATTGAGGAAGTTAATGAGGAAGATGAGGATGAATATGTAGAACCTGATGAAGGTGATATGCTTATAATTCAGAGTATCTTAAATATTGAACAAAGAATCATTGCAACTAGAGGACCTGTTCCACACGAGGTGTACATCACATGGCAAGGTATGCCCAATGATTATTGATGGTGGAAGTTGCACTAATGTTGTTTCAGAAGAGATGGTGACTAAATTGAGTTTGGAGACTGAGGTACACCCACAAACCTTACAAATTCGAGTGGCTACAATATGGTGGGGGTATGAAAGTCACTAAAAGATGCTTGGTCTCTTTTTCTATTGGTAAGATCTATAAAGACCATATTTGGTGTGATGTGGTAAAGATGGATGCTTGCCATTTATTACTTGGAAGACCATGGCAATATGATAAGCGTGCTTTTCATGATGGATACTGTAACACCTATTCATTCATAATTGATGGACGTAAGATTGTTTTGACGCCATTGCACCCAAAAGAACTTTCAAAGAGGGCAAAGACCATGTCTGATATGCTAATGAACAGATCACAAATTATTGGCCACATCAATAAAGGAGAGCCATTGTACATAGAAATATCCATGGAAGACTCACAAGATGAGGAGCATGAGTTAGATACACGAGCCAAGAAGTTACTTGCTAAGGTTGATGATGCGATCTCTGAAGATGTTCCGTTAGAACTTCCACCCATGTACGATATTCAACATCAAATTGACCTTATACCCGGAGCATCGTTTCCAAACAAAGAAACTTATTGGATGAATCCTACACAACAAGCTGAACTCCAAAGGCAAGTCGAAGAGCTATTGGAGAGGGGTTTAATACTGGAGAGCCTTAGTCCCTATGCTGTACCTGCTTTGCTTATTCCTAAGAAAAATGGCACTTGGAGGATGCGTGTTGAAAGTCGAGCAATCAACATGATTACTATCAAATATCTCTTTCCAATACCAAGGTTAGATGATCTATTTGACCAATTACATGGTTCTAAGATCTTTTCAAATATTAATTTGAAGAGTGGGTACCACCAGATTTGTATGAGAGAAGGTGATGAATGGAAGATTGCCTTCAAGACTAGCCAATGCTTTTATGAATGGTTGGTAATGCCTTTTGGTTTGTCGAATGCTCCTAGCACATTCACAAGGCTTATGACTCATGTGCTTAGACCATTCACTGGAAAGTTTGTTGTTGTCTACTTTGACAATATCCTAATTTATAGCAAAGAGGAAGTTGAACAGGGAAAACATTTGGAGAAGGTTTTTGAAACCTTAAGGAGAAAGAAGTTATATGCACAACTCAAGAAGTGCATCTTTATACTAATAGTGTTTGCTTTCTTGGTTACATAGTAACTAGTGCTGGTATTCAAGCTGACCTAAACAAGATTGAAGCAATCATAAGTTGGCCAATTCCTAGGTCAATTTCGGATATAAGGAGCTTTAATGAAATGGTGTCCTTCTATCGATGATTTATCAAAATTTTTAGCACTTTGGTTGCCCCTATAACCGAGTGTTTGAAAGGAGACATGTTCAAGTGGAATGAAAAAGCTCAAAAGAGTTTTGAATTGATAAATAGGAAGATGACACAAGCTCCTATCCTTCAGTTGCCTAACTTTGATGTTTTATTTGAAGTAGAATGTGATGCTTCGGGTGTTGTTGTTGGAGGAGTTCTTAGTAAGGAAGATAAACCCGTGGCTTATTTTAGCGAGAATCTATGTGAATCTAAATTGAAGTACTACACCTATGAAAAATAGTCTATGCTATTGTTTGCGTGTTGCAACATTGGCGTCATTATTTATTACCAAGAGATTTTTTGCAATATTCTAATCATGAGGCACTAACGTATCTTAGTCACAACAAAAGCTCAACGCAAGGCATGCAAAACGGGTAGAGTTCCTTCATAATTTTCAGTTCGGCATCGAGCACAGGGCTAGAAACCTCAATCAAGTGGCTGATGCTCTTAGTAGAAGACCATGTTTATTTTATATGATACAAACTAATGTATATGGATTCGACCATATCAAAGAGCTTTATGAGGATGATCTAGACTTTGGAGATGTTTGGAAGAGATGCTTGGACGGTCCATAAAGAATGTTTGTAATTCGAGATGGGTTTCTTTACTATGGAAAGTGGCTTTGCATACCACAAAGCTCTTTAAGGGAGTCCATTGTGAGGGAAGCACATGAGAGCGGATTAGCTGGTCATTTTGGCCATTCTAAAACATTGAAGATGATTACTTGCCTAAATTGAACAAAGATATGTTGAGGCTGATTGAGCGTTGTGAAACATGTACAAAAGCAAAAATGCATGGGAGCAATAAAGGATTATATGAGCCTTTGCGAATTCATAAAACACCGTGGGAACATATTAGCATGGACTTTTTTATTGGATTGCCAAGGACTCAAGGAGGTAAGGATGCGATCTTTGTTGTTGTTGATAGATTCTCTAAGATGACACACTTTATCCCATGTAACAAGATAATTGATGCAACTCATGTGGCTATTTTGTTCTTTAACAATATTGTCAAGTTACAGGGCATTCCAAGAAGCATTGTTTCTGATCACGACACTAAATTTCTCAGTCATTTTTGATGTTCTTTATAGGTTAAGCTTGGTACGGAGTTGAAATATAGCTCATCTTATCACCCTCAAACAGATGGACAAATAGAGGTAGTCAATCAAAGTTAAGGTGCATTGCTAAGAAGTTTCATCAAGACGAACATAAGAGAATGGGAATCCTTGCTACCACATGCTGAGTTTGCTTTCAACAAGTCTGTGAATCAAACAACTAGAAAAAGTCCTTTTGAAGTGGTTTATGGTAAGAATCCTCTTGGTCCATTAGACTTGTCTCCTCTTCTTAAAATCCATTATTTTAGTGGAGATGCTGATGAGAGGGTTAAGCAATTGAAAAAGTTGTATGAGAAAGTAGTATAAGAGATTGAGAGACAAACAAAGGCATATAAGAAACAAGTTGATAAGAAGAGTAAACAACAATTCTTTAATGTGGGAGACTTAGTCTGGGTATACTTGAGGAAATAAATATTTCCTAACCAAAAGTATCCAAAGTTGCAACCAAAAGCTGATGGTCCATTTCGAGTTGTTCAAAATTTAGGTGACAATGCTTACAGATTGGATCTACCGGATGATTATGGGGTGTCATCAATATTTAATGTTGGTGACCTTGCACCATTTATAGAGCCTTTAGACTCGAGGATGAGTCCTTTTCAACCAGTGGAGAATGATGCAAATCAAGAAGCTATATTAGCCTTTTGTTATTTAGCTCGCCTAAAAACAAGTTCTTATATGCCCATGAATAGGTGTGTGGACATGTCTTCAAGTTCAAAAAGTCCAAGATTAATTTTAAGAAGCCAAGACCCTTTCCTTCCTAAAATAGGATTTATTTTTTTCCTCTTAGAATAAGAATTTTCCTTTTGGTAGGATTCTAGTTTCTTTTCCTTGTATAATAGTGATTTTACTTTCCTTTTCTTTAGTTATTTTATTTCCTTATTAGAATAGGAATTTTTGTCATAAAATAAGAGACTCTATACCTTTATAAAGGGTTCTCTTGCCTTGTAGAATACAATTCACGTTTTTGAGGCTTGCTCTAGTATTACAATAGAGTGTTTTTCTCTATTTTTTCTTCTTCATCCTTGTTTTTTGTTCCAAGAAAGGTGGTGATAGTCTTTATCTTATTTTCAGTTGTGTGTGGTATTTCTTTATCATGTTAATGTATTGCAAGTGGTGACTTTAGGAAATTATTTAGTTCTTGATCTTTCAAGAACACGTTTCTTGCTCTAAATTCGTTATTTTTATATCAAAGAATCATAACTTTGATTGAAGTGGTGCAACATCAATATTTACTTGTTTTGAACGAGTAAATATTCTTTCTTATAGTTCAAATCGTCGTCTTTCACCTCGTTTTTGAATCATCATATTCGAAGTCCTAAAACTTGAGATACGATATTTCTTAATATCAGCCCATAAACCACATTTTCGTTTCAATATCTTGATCCTGGCCGGTTGATTATTTGTCAACTCGAAGAATCACATAAAAGCGTCTTCAATATATATTCAAGTAGAAGGAGTTGAATCTGAGGCGAAGGAGATGGCTTGGGTTACTTAAAGACTACAACATTGACATTCTCTATTATTCGGGGAAAGCTAATGTTGTGGTGGATGCTCTTAGCTGGAAATCCATGGGTAGTTTAGCTCACTTGGAGGCAAACCAAAGGCTGATGGCCAAGGAAGTTCACCGGTTGGTATTTTGGGAGTCTGGATCACAGACTCTAGCGAAGGTAAGGTAATTGTGAAAAATATATCTGACTCGTCCCTGGTAGTGGAAGTCAAGGACAAACAACATGATGATCCATTTTTGGTGCAACTAAAGGAGGGGATTCAAACAAAACCATGTCTCTTTCTCTTGGTGTGAATAATGGTATGCTAAGGTATCACGAGTGATTGTGTGTTCCGAATGTAGATAGTATCCAAGAGATAATCTTGACTGAGGCTCACAGTGTCTTACCCCAACCTTGGGAGGTGCGACCAGCACATGACGCCTGAAGGCCCGTGCAAATCGATGTCCGTTCTTACATCCTCTTTAATCATTAAACCTGGGCCAACGAGGCCTCCAAGTAACAATACAAAAATTAAAATGTGTATAACTGACTTGCAAAAGAAATATTGACATTTTATACATATTCACAACTGAAACAAAGTCATAATCCACCCTTTTACATACAACCAAAATCTAGTTTGCAAGCCTCTAAGAATACCAAGAGAATATACATATACACGACTTGGTCGGGATAGGATCCCACCGTACCCAAATTGTTTAGAACAAATGCTTTAGTACCTATCGATCTCTAAACAACTACTCTAAAGAAGTAGAGTGCAACGACCAATCAGTCGGAAACAAACTCCCTACTGGGGAAGGACGTCACCGGGTCTATCTGTATCTGTGGGCATGAACACAATGCCCTAAGAAATACTGGGCGTCAGTACGGAAAAATGTACTCAGTATGTAAGACTAAGAAACCATGTAGATCTGAGATATAACATATGAGGTATGCGTACTGGATTTCAAATTGAATACTGAAGACAAGCCACTGGAGGCGTAAACTGTGGAAGCTATAAGCCATGTACCATGAATGTATGCAAACTCTAGTAAAACTAAGACACTCATTGGGGCCATGAATTAGTTATAATATATATGTACACGTATATTCAACCACTCTTTTGGGGCACATTTCATTACTCAATACCCGGCCTCATAGAGGACACGGTTGTAACCGGCCTAGGAGGTCTTGACAGTAGTCAGAATCAGGAGGACTAGGTAGCCTCACATTACACTACTACATACCCGGCCTCATAGAGGACTCGATTATACCCGACCTTAGGAGGTCTCGACTGTACCCGGCCTCAACAGGACTCGGCGTAGTCAGTCTCAAGAGGACTCAGTAGCCTCATATCACACATCATCGTACCCTGCCACGCAAGGGCTCGTTAGTATCTCATATCATATCTTATCATACCCAACTGGTTAATGGTTGCACAATAGGTGCTGTACCCGACCGACTATAGCGCGACTCGGTAAAGTAAATAAATACATATATATAAGTGCAATGCAATGTCAATTTCAAGGGACAACAAGTTTAAACTCAAAATAAATCACACACTCCGACCTCAAGATGCAAATTGGGAACATTATATACTTTGCAAATAAATTCCACCGACAAGAATGTACAAGAACAGAACAACGTCATTAAGAGGGGCTTAAAGCAACCAAATCCTTACCATATAGAAATCCTTTAGAGGGAGAGACAAAGAGGCTTACACCAAATCATGTCAAGGAAGGAGGTTGCCTTACATACCTTGTCGAAGTATTAGCTACATTTCTATGATGGTTAATTTTGCCTCCAAAAAATCTCCATAATCAATACAACAAGATGATAGACATAATAGCAATGATTCCAAGCTCCCTTACACCATACTCTCTTAGATTCAACTTTGACCTTGCCTTAGACGGTTTGGGAATTCTAAAGGGGTGTTGAGAGCATTTCGGGAGAACTAATAATGGTGATAACTCCTAGAATGAAAGAGAAAGAGCCTCACTGCCCTTTTTAACTGTTACAAAGCATAAGAATTTCGGCCACTCCACATGGAAAAACAATGGGTCGCCCCGCACCAGTCACTACACCCGGTGAGATATTTGGTTCTAGTCCATAGAAACGTGTATCCACCTTCTTCTCTCATATGCGCCGTCAGTGTATTGGCCGTGCTAGAAGCCAAACTGACCAAGATTTATTTAGGTGTAGGTGTAGCATTATCCCCCTCTCTTTCAGAATATTCGTCCTCGAATGCTGGATCGTAACCATTCGTTGCCAGTCTTTTTAGTCATCTAGGGTTGCGCCTACCATAGTAATATCAATGTTACCTTCTCTGGGGTGAAACAAATGATGGTACCTAGATTTTATATCTTCTTCAGCTTCCCATTTTATCTCCTCTACATTGTTGTTCCTCCAAAGTACTTTAATAGAAACTACCTCTTTAGTTCGCAGTTTGCAGACATGTCGATCTAAGATGGCCACCAAAATTTCTTCGTAAGATAGATCCTCAATTACTCGAATACCTTCAATAGGGGTAATGCGGGATGGATTGCTTAAGCACTTTCAAAGCATAAACACATGGAATACAGGATGCACTACTTCCAATTTCGGGGGCAGTTCAAGCTTATAAGCCAATTGACCCACTTTATGGATAATTCGAACTAGTCGATAAGATATATGCACTTCCATTTGTATACGGACTCATACGGTGCGATATGAATGTTAGCGTGGTAGCTGTTGTTGTAATAAAATTTGATGAGTGGTAAATGATCCTCCCAATTTCCATTGAAGTCCAAGACAGACGCTCGTAACATATCCCTGAGCGTTTGAATAGTGTGCTCGGCTTGGCCGTGTGTTTGTGGATGCAAAGTCGTGCTAAGGTTAATCCCTATACCCAATACCTTCTGGAATGATCTTTAGAAGTTAGCCGTAAACCGGGTGCCTCTATTCGATATTATAGAAATCGGGACCCTATGAAGTCGAACTATTTCCTTAATATATAACTTAGCATAATCTTTAGCCAAGAAGGTAGTTTTAGCTATCAAAAAGTGAGATGAATTGGTGAGTCGATCCACGATAACCCATATGGAGGCAAACCTTTTTCGTGATCGTGTTAACCGGTAAGAAAATCCATGTTGATCATCTCCCATTTCCAGGACGGCATTTCCATATTTTGAAGCAACCCTCCCGGTTTCTGATGTTCAACCTTAACTTGTTGGCAATTTGGACATTGAGCAATGTATTTGATGATGTTCCTCTTCATACCGTTCCACCAGTATAGATGTCGAAGGTAATGATACATCAGAATATCGAAATTGATGAGTTGCCGCCATGATCTTCTCTCGAAGTCCCCTGACATCGGGCACACACAATCCATCCTTGTATCTGAGGGCTCTGTCCTCGGATAACTCAAACACATGCTTCTTTTGAAAGGAATTCTCTCTCTTATCTGCATTAAGGATAGATCTGGATCTTCAAATTGTCGTGCCTTCACTTCCACCACTAGCAAGGATTTGGTAGTGTTTCGAACTATAGGTCCTACGTTACCAGTATCTAGCAATCGTATACTTAAATTGGCTAGATGGTACAAGTAATTTGTCATCTCCAACTTATGCTTTTTTACATGTTGTAGGCGGCCCATAGATTCCCGACTTAATGCATCAGCCACAACATTTGCCTTGCCGGGATGATACAAAATATCCACATCATAGTCCCCCAGCAATTCGAGCCATCTCCGTAGCCTCAGATTCCATTATTTTTGCTTGAACATGTATTGCAAGCTCTTGTGATTTGTGAATATGTCAACATGAACTCCATAAAAGTAATGACGCCATATCTTTAGAGAGAAATGATAGCTTCTAGCTCCAAGTCATTGGTCAAATAATTTTGCTCATATTTTCTCAGCTGCCTTGAAGCATATGCAACAACTTTACCGTGTTGCATCAGTCGCTGACCAATCCCACTCTAGAGGCATCACAATAAATGACGTAGCCTTCGGTCCTTTCAGGAAGAGTTAAAACTAGTACCGAGGTTAACTTGTCCTTTATCTCTTGGATGCTCTTCTCACAAAGCCCACCAGAGTTTTGTTACCTTATGTGTCAACCTTGTTAGTGGAGGAGATATAGATGAAAAATTCTTTACAAATCTTTGGTAGTAACCGGCTAGACCCAAGAAGCTGCGCACCTTCACAGGCGTTGTGGGTCTTGGCCAAATCTTTACTGCCTCAAACTTTTGACCATGAACCTTTATACCCTCACCGTATACTATATGCCCAAGAAAAACCATTAAGTTCAGCTAGAATTTGCACTTGGAAAATTTGGCGTACAACTTGTTATCCCGAAGCACGTATAAAACCATTTGCAAATGCTCTATGTTCTCCGCTTTTGATTGAGAATGCATCAAGATGTCATCTATGAACACAATCACAAAAATATCCAAAAATGGCTTGAACACCCATTTCATCACATCTATGAAGGCCGTTGGTGCATTGGTTAGGCCAAAGGACATAACAAGAAACTCGTAATGGCCATATCCAGTCTGGAAGACTGTCTTCAGAACATCTTCTTCCATAATCCTTAATTGCTGATACCCATATCTTAGGTCTAACTTCGAGAAATACTTAGTGCCTTGCAATTGATCAAACATATCATCGATCCTCGGAAGCGGATACTTGTTCTTGATAGTTACCCTATTCAGTTGTTGGTAATCAATACAAATCCTCAACAAAACATCTTTCTGTACAACAAATAGTACTGGGGCTCCCCCCGGGGAAGTACTAGGTCAAAGAAATCCCTTATCAAGAAGGTCCTTAACTGATCTTTTAATTCCTTCAACCCGAAATGAGCCGTCGTATATAGGGTAATTGATATCGGCTGCGTATCGGGTGTCACATCAATGACAAACTCAATCTCCCTCTCGGGTAGAATACCCAAGAGCTCATCAGAGAACACATTGAGAAATTAACTAATGACTAAAACTGACCGAAGGGTGGGAGGCTTCGCCTCCGTATCTTGCACATGCACCAAATGGTAGAAATATCCTTTCGTGTTCATCTTTCGAGCCAAAAGGTAAGAAATAAAATTCCCTTTTGGTGCTGTAACACCGACCTTCCATTCGATAACGGGATTTTCTGGAAAGTTAAAGCGAACAACTTTCTTCCAACAATGCATCGTAGCACAAGTCAATCCATGCCCATGATGACATCAAATTCTATCATTTCTAATTCATTCAAATCAGCCAAGGTATGGTGATCATGAATTATCACATCACAACCTCGATATACCCGCCTAAAATTCTCCAGACTCACCCACGGGTGTGCACACTTCAAATGGTTGTTGTAACAATTCAGGTACTTTACCACATTTACCAGCAACAAATGGAGTAATATACGGTATGTTAGAACATGGATCTATCAAAGCATACACACTAATCGAAAACACAAATAATATACCTATGACCATATCCGGTGATGAGTCTAGGTTCTGTTGGCATGACAGTGCATACAAGCGGTTCTATTGTCTACCTGAGCTAGTCACTCCACCTCTACCTCTACCTCTTCTTGCTGGTGGTTGTACACCTTGCACATGAGTATGTGATGTCGAGGACAAAGCTACTGCTGATCCCGTTGGCGGTATGACGCCACCCATATTTTNACAAAAATATCCAAAAATGGCTTGAACACCCATTTCATCACATCTATGAAGGCCGTTGGTGCATTGGTTAGGCCAAAGGACATAACAAGAAACTCGTAATGGCCATATCCAGTCTGGAAGACTGTCTTTAGAACATCTTCTTCCATAATCCTTAATTGATGATACCCATATCTGAGGTCTAACTTCGAGAAATACTTAGTGCCTTGCAATTGATCAAACATATCATCGATCCTCGAAAGCGGATACTTGTTCTTGATAGTTACCCTATTCAGTTGTTGGTAATCAATACAAATCCTCAACAAAACATCTTTCTGTAGAACAAATAGTACTGGGGCTCCCCCCGGGGAAGTA
This sequence comes from Nicotiana otophora, assembly GCA_000715115.1. Lineage (NCBI taxonomy): Eukaryota > Viridiplantae > Streptophyta > Magnoliopsida > Solanales > Solanaceae > Nicotiana > Nicotiana otophora. The sequence continues at coordinate 26,095 of AWOL01S0031452.1, forward strand.
CTAGGTCAAAGAAATCCCTTATCAAGAAG
>AWOL01S0031457.1:2678-14849 GCA_000715115.1 Nicotiana otophora
AATTAGAATCGAAGATCGGTTATGAACCGGAATCGATGGTTACGTCAACAGTATCCGAGCCTCTCGACGATCGACCTCGAAAACTGGGGGCCACCACCCTCAGGTAATGATTTTAGCAAGGAAGAAAACTTTGTGCTTAAACATTTTAGGATCGGCGGATAGGATTTATTGTAAGGTTCAAACGGTCAAATGAACCGTGCCCACGTAGACCATCTAAGCCATAACACAAAGCTTGTACACACTTGCAATCTTGTATATTGCACACAGGAATGATAGAAAGTTTCTACCTTGTAGATACATATTTTTCCCCTTAAGACTATTACATTTTGTTCCTTAAGGATATCAAGCTCAAGGGCCGCCTCTATCCGGATCCAAGAGATCACCCCCACTCGGGGACTGTCGTCCAAGGCAAACTCGGACGACTCGAGCAATCGAAGCCCGGGGGCATAAAAGCCTATTAGACAGTGCCTAAACGTAAAAGGCTACGACCACCCCCACATGGAGACTGTCGTCCAAGGCAAGTTCGGACAGCTCGGGTATCAAAGCCTGGAGGTACAAGGCCTTCAAAGCCCGGAGGCTACGACCACCCCCACTCGGAGACGTCCAAGCCCTTAATCAAAACATAAGGCCTTCAAAAATTTCAAACCGGTTCAAAGGCTACCCTCGGCAAAACTATAATCTAAAAACATCTAAACAAGCACTTCGGGGAAAGCTTCCAGTTATACCGAGCCCCCATGAGTTTCAAACAAAATTACATCGAGAACGAGCCTTGTTCGAACCTCTGAACAAGACCTTATTACTACGTTTTATTAAGAGTTAAGGCATTTGAAATCTTTGCAATCATAAAGAGGAAGCCAAAAGAAACGAACTCAAAAATTGCCAAAGGGAAAAAAAGACTTATATACATTCCAATAAAAGTCTTTACAAATAACGGCCCCAACAAAATGAACAAAATGCAAAAACAAAGAAAAATCCCTAAGGCACCTAAGCCTGATCTTCACCAGAACCCGCCTCGTCATCGGGGCTACCGGGTTCTTCTCTATCCTCGGATTTGTCGGAGCCCTCAGAGCCTTCCTCATCCTTGGGGTCAGCCAGCTTCTTGGCCTCGGCCTAGAGCCTTTTCGCATCTTCCATCTCGGCCGACAAGTCGAAACCCCGGGCATAGACCTCCTCGAGATTCTCCCTTCGGGAAAACCACTTCACGTACTCAACAGTAACTTTCAGACGGTCCTGGGCTGCCTCGGCATCAGCCCTGTACCGGGCCACCATCTCTTCAGCATCGGCCCTGGTTGTTTCCGACACAGACCTCGCTATTTCGAGCTCCTTGCCAAGGGCATCCTGTTCAACAATGGCAGAGCCCAGTTGATACTTAAGGCCTTCGATTCGTTGAGCTCGTGCTTCACCTTTCTCTCTCGCCACTCGGAGTTGGACCTCCATCGATGCTAGTTTCTCCCGGGCAGTCTCTTTCTCCGAAGTCAATCGGTCCATTTTTCCTTTCCACCCATCGGCCATTGCCTTGACCTCGTTTATCTCGACTCGAAGTTAGTCGATCCTGTTAACTTTCTGTTGGACCTGCGAGGTTTGGCCATTAGTCGCCATGTCTAACTCGTCATCACTAACTTCAAAGATCTTTACCTGTTCCACCAGGTCGGCATGCTCCTTTTGAGCCGCATCCAACTCAGCCCGGAGACTCTTGACCGCTTTTTCACGTTGCTCGCTGAGAAGCTTATACATGTCCATCTTCTCACCAAGCTCCTTGACCTCAGCCTCGAGCTGGTTAGCCTCAGCCCGGTACCAGAGAAAACTTTCATGATGAAGAACCGAGGCCTGCAAAAATATAAAAAAGAAAAGGCATGAGAGATATCAAAAACTAAATCCAAGGATGAAGGAGTGTAATGACACCTTACCCGGTTCAGCGCCTGTTGTGCTTCGTTGAACAAGCACGGCGTATCCATCTCGTTCATTTTCGCCTGGTCTTCTTCGGTTACAAGGCACCGGAGGTAGCTAGCCACTCCAACGGGGGCGAAAAGAACCTGGGCATCCTCCAGGACAGTGATGATTATTGACCATTTTCGGCCAGGATCCATGCTCGGGGCGAGGAATTGGTTGATTAATTTTGGGCTCGAGTTCAGCCCGCCAACTTCCAAAGATGGGTTTTTCCTCATCACCTCCAAGTCACCCAACCTGGAGAAGCCTTCCAGGGCGGTTGAGTCCATACCTTCAAAAAAGCAACGGACGAGATCGTCTGCACTATGGGCCCCTTCTTTGGATCGCTCCTTCGTCGCTCGAGCTTCGTCGAATATAGACTCGGTGAACGAAGGTAACCCCAAAATTTCTATGACACTGGTCGGAGTGGAGCCGGCGTCTCGAGGGGTCTCGGCCCTCACATCTACATCGGCCTCCTGAACTTGAGAGGGATCACCCTCCGTTGTTTCCCCCTCGGCTTCCACCCGCTCTTTGGGGAAGGATGGCTCACATGCCACTAAAACGTCACCTTCCTCGGGCTCGTCCCTGAGCCGGAAAAGCGAGTCTGAGTCAGGCGCTCGGGAGCCAGAACTCTCATTTTGATTACGGGCCAACCTTCTTCTTGGCCTCTTCTTCTCTGAGCTCGGAGAACTCGGAGCCCTCCTTCTCTTCTTCTCTCTGGCAGCGGCCCCAGGTTTCCCCAAAGTGGAAGGATCAATGGACAGGTCTTCGTCCCCTACTAAAGGCCTAAGCTCAACGGTCTTAGGCAATCCTGCAAAACGAAAAGAGAGAGAATAAGAACATGGCACTGAAAAGGGGAGCCTAGTATTACTTATTCGGGGAAGAAATCTAACTATGGGAACGGATATCCCAGCGACCCTTTGAGAGTTCGCGCCATGAGCGCTCAGAATAAGTCATCTGCGAGCAAATACCCTCGATCATCTCCTTGAGCCGAGGAATGGCTTTTGGGACTCGAGCAAGGGCTGCACCACCACAAATACTGATGAGGAAAAGGGAGATAAAACGTAAAATCGACATCTGAAAGAAAGTATGCTTACGTGATACATTCCACTTCTTGGGGAATGGCCTAAATTCAGCAGGGATCAGGTCTGCGGTCCTCACCCGGACAAAGCGTCCCTGCCAGCCCCGATCCCGGTCCTCGTCGATGCTGGAAAATGGGGCTTTGCTAGCCCGGAGTACGAGCTTTATCAGTCCCAACCGGAAAATTCGGGGCACTGTACAAGCGAAGTAGATGATCGAAGTTGAACAAGAAGGAGTCGACCTTGTTCACAAATATCGAAAGAGGATTACGACCCTCCACAGCGATGGAAGAATCTGACTGAGGCATATGTCATACCTCCTACAAAAGTCAAGGATAACCGGTCCACTGGGCCAGTGTGAATAGATAAGTGTAGACACTCAAATATCCCTCCACGTGGGTAGTAATGTCGTCATCGGGCCCGAGGACTATTATGTCCTTATCCGCCCAACCACAGTCCTTTCGAACCACAGGAAGGACGGCCTCGGTGATGGAGCAGATATACCTAGATACCGCCTTGCATCGGCCTTGCACTGATGACGGCTTTTCGACCTTAAAATCGTCCGCGACAGAACACCCCCCGGGGACGAACATTTTCAAGGGGGCTCGGCTGCTGGTTCATCGGCAACCGCACCCGGAGCGGACCTCTGAAGGACAACCACACATCGGGGGTGGTCTCCTCAACTTCGGTGGACGGCTGCGTAGAAGAAGAAGCAACCTTTTGAGAAACGGTTTTGGAAGTTTTTACCATTGTTATCTGGAAAAGGCTTGAAAGAGTATGTAGGAAGGTTGGGAGAGGAAGGGTAAAAGCTTACTGAGGAAATCAAGCGTGCTGGTTTGGGTAGAAAATTAATAAAGACTTGTAATTTGTTGAGAAATCTTGAAGAACGAAGGTAAAAATGTTGGGGTACGAAGAAAAGCAATAATATCCTGAAGCTTTCGAAGGTAGAAGCTTGGCCAAAAGTAAGAATGAATGAAGGAGAGGAGTATTTATAGGGGCTTCGTGCCGTTTCCTGTCCAGGGATGACTGCCGATGGATGACACGCGTTTGAAGTCATTATGACGCGACTGACAGGACATTTCGGATCTTTTGTCGTTTCTATTACGGCGTATTGAAGAAGGAATCGAAGTGCTCATGTCGTTTCTCATCGTGAACTTACTCTCCGAGAAATGAGGGGACTATCTGTATACGGGTGAAACCGAGCCCTTGAGACGCCTCGGTNAAACACAATTGTTATTCGTATTTTCCCGGTAAACAAACACAATTTCAAATTTATATTTTCTTGCGCAATATTCCATATACAGGCTCATGTCGTCTCTTATTAATTGATCTAGAGTAGTGGGACTACAAACTTCAAGCTACTAACAAGTCCTACTGTGCTTTATTTTTATTCTTAAAAAAACAGCAAAAAAAGATGGTTTTCAAGAAGCTTGTGGTTTCTTCTCAACAATGGGTCTCCAATTCACATCAACGCCTTTATCTTCATCAACAGGCTTTCCTCCTGGTTCTTTAGCCAACTTCTTCCTAAGTTCTTTTTCATCTTCCACCATAATTTCATCTTGAACATTCTCTGGATCTATATCTCCCACTACCTTTCCTTTCATCTCTTCAGCAGTATCCTCAATTGCCTTCCAAGCATCTTGAGTTGTTTCCTTTGCTTTATCCTTCACTTCTTTCGCTTTATCAGCCATTTCAGATACCTTACCACCCGTTTCACTGCTCCCGTAGTTCCTCTCGTGCCTGCGCTGTGGTGGTTCCGACGACTCCTCTGTTGCAACATATCCTCCCTTTTTAATATATTTCCATATGCATGCATAGATCACAACATAAATAAGCATGTGCCTTTGTTTGAAAATCTAAAGTATTAAGTACTAGTAATGATGTAGAGTTAATTTCATAAATAGCGATCCAACTTTCGATTTTTGTCAAATTTAATATATTTTGATGCTTTTACTTTCTATTCTCTATAATATATAAAGAAGGATAGTCGACTTACTTTTCTGTTAAATTAAAGAATGCAACTTTTATAGCTAAGGTATGTACACCATATCAAAAGTTGAAAGTTGTATGATCATCCCTAAGATTAACGCTACTAAACATCTCTCTAATTAAGCCTTGTAAATAAGCCGGATCCAGAGTTTAACATATCAATGGACACACGAAAAAATGTATATTTTTGGAAAGTGCTAATTATATTATTATATTATAGTCTGAACCACAANAAGAGTTTAACATATCAATGGACACACAAAAAATGTATATTTTTGGAAAGTGCTAATTATATTATTATATTATAGTCTAAACGACAAGATGCACGTGTACTCATTATAAATATGTATATGCTAGATCCTCCAACTTGGTTTAGTAACCTTTAATTGTACTAAATTAAGCTAGTATAAAAAGACGTACCTTCCAGATTTGACGACCGATAAAGACAGATGAGGCTCGATGTGGGAATGCCTTGGAGAGGTTGAAGATGGATATTTTGGTTAAGGACGCCATTTGTGCTTCTCCTTCCTTTACTTTTTTGGTTAATTGAATGTACTTAGAGATGATTCTGAGGTCTTTTAGCTCATTTTCTTCACGGTATTCTCGAGAATTACTGCATGATGGAAGGGGTTGGTGTCTCTTGAAATTGCCACGTTTAGAGGTGTATGTGCCACATACTTGCTATCTTTTGACACGTGTACAGTTCCCACGTCAATTTTGGGCACTAGTACCACAACTAAAAACGGACACCATTTTGCAACAAGATTGCACTTCTGCTTCTTCTATCCCGTTAGATCTATATAATGTTATTTTTAATCCTATTCCAAAAACAAATCTCTTAATATTAAAATGCTTACAGTAATTTTTACAAACATATGTTTATGGAATCTTATTATCTTAAATTAAATTTATACTATCTTGACGTGAATTAATTGTTTTTACTTTTAAGCAACTACATAATTTTAACCTACATCACTGACTTTTATTTAGAAAATACTCACTAAAGTTTTCTTCTACTCCAACAAGTCCAACGAATAGTTTTGTGATCTCGGGGTTTTAATTTCTGTACAATGTTCAACTTTTACATAAAATTGCTCAAGTCATATTCTGCATTTTAAAAAAAAAAAAGAAAAAATGGAACAGAATGTAAGTGATGAAAATTGTCTTAGGTACTATAGACAATATTTCAGAAACTAAATACCAAATCGACGCATAGTACTAATATTCAACACTATATTTAGGCCCCCTACCAATGACGTTTTGTTCAGGAGAGATTTAGGGGGTTGGCCAGAACTACAGTGAAATTTTATATAGTTCATGTTCGAGAAGGCTGCATTTTGAAATTTACATCAAACTTAACAAATAACACTTGCAGAAAAATTAAAAGGTACATCTGCAACTATTCCAGTTGAAATCTACAAAAATCTTGTAAGATACAAATCAAAGCAACAGAAACTCATCATTTCCATAGTTCTTCCATAGGAATCCCACGGTCTTGAGCAACTTCACTAAATTGCCTCATTTGCTGAACAGCTACAACAGTGGCTCTTGCATTGTTGAGGGCATTGTTACTCCCAAGTTGCTTACCCAAGGCATTCTCAACGCCAGCCATTTCGAGAACAATCCGCACAGCACCACCAGCAATAACTCCAGTACCAGGGGCTGCTGGTCTAAGCATCACCCTTGCTGCTCCAAAGTCTCCCTCAGATATGCAATTAAGTTGGTCAGCAATGTTATCCCTATGTTATTAACAATAACAAGACGATTCTTTCTCTTTTCGGATAACGGTGATGTCCAAGCCAACTTGCTTGCATCTCGACGGATACATGCTACCTCCAATTAGTACATGCATTGGGTAACTGTACCACGAAAATTTGTGCAAATAGAAAGAAATCATCTAGCGTTTTTTTCTCTTTGTCTCTGTTGGAATTTGAACCTTGTTCTTCCATGGTTTTTCCCACTTCTTTGACTGCTAAATCACACTTGGGTGCCCATCGCGAGATAATTCTTTCACGAAATGAGCTGCATAATTCTATTAACGTTTTCGGAACTACATACATGTCAAGGCAAATACTACCATAAGATATTCCTCAAGGCAAGATGTGGTGGAACCTTTAGACAAATCAGTTTTTTCTCATTAGGATGACAATCAATTAAAGAGGAACAGAAAATAAAAGACTTAATTATCTATCGTATTCAATCCTCTCAAGGCCTACCATTTCATTCCTCCAGATTTAGCGACAGATGTGCTGGGATAATCACGACAAGAAACCACAACTCTACAGTCAGTACACATCCTAACATATATAGCCAGTCTTCAAAAGTATTAAACATAGCAGTACTGCTAACTGTTAAGTCATTAACATGTTTCTTAATAAACGTGAGGACAGATCAGATTAATCTCTTTCAGATGCATAGGCTAGAATCACTGATGACCAATTTATATACTTATCAGACTGATCGGCGAGCTAGCTAAAATCTAGAGAATCTCACACATTTCAGACACATGAAATATTGGGGTACATGTAGATTTTTTGTTATTTATTAAATCAACGAAAAGAAATAGACACAAAAACACAAATTTGTGCATATCTCAATTTGACATATATAGTCAACAAAATAAGAGGTTCCTTATGACAAAAATAAAATAGATTATGTTCGGATGCTTAAGTAGAACATATTAAGTATGCCATTCTACAAGCCACAATGTTGCCCGGTGAAAATGACGAGAGACCAGGGTTCAAACTGCTAGATACCAATTTTAGTTGTGCCCCTTGACCTTAAACATAACCAATAACTGGAATTAAGCCTATGTCGAATTACTTTAGGAGCTTAATAGGATCACTCGTAATCAAATATCAGATCATCATGTCCTGTGTACCATAATTGTATTACATCCATATGCTTTACCTTTCATGCTAAAATTCTCAGTAATCAAGTATATCCATGACAAGCACCACCTACTACTGATCTAGAAAATCCTTCATAATTCCAGTTATTGGTTATGTGTAAGGTCAAGGGACACAAGTAAAATTGGTGACTTTATCTTAGCAAAAGCCTGTGACCATGTCAAGTTATGATTACACAGGTTTATGGCGCAATGACCAACAACAACAACAACAAAAAATCCAGTATAATTTCACATGTGATATCTAGGGAGGGTAGTGTGTATGCAGACCTTACCCCTACCTAGAGAGGTAGAGAGGCTGTTTCCGATAGACCCTCGGCTCAAGAAAAGGTAGCAAGTAATATAAGGGAAGAAGAAGAAGAAAGAGGGGGAAGAAAGAAAGAGGGGGAAGAGGGAGACAAAAGACAATAAGGAAAAAGGGGGGAAAAGTAGCATCAAATAGTAACAATCAGGGAGCAACAATTTTCAGTACAAGGGGAGAAAAAGTAGCATCAAATAGTAACAGTTANAAGGTCAAGGGACACAAGTAAAATTGGTGACTTTATCTTAGTAAAAGCCTGTGACCATGTCAAGTTATGATTACACAGGTTTATGGCGCAATGACCAACAACAACAACAACAAAAAATCCAGTATAATTCCACATGTGATATCTAGGGAGGGTAGTGTGTATGCAGACCTTACCCCTACCTAGAGAGGTAGAGAGGCTGTTTCTGATAGACCCTCGGCTCAAGAAAAGGTAGCAAGTAATATAAGGGAAGAAGAAGAAGAAAGAGGGGGAAGAAAGAAAGGGGGAGGAAAGAAAGAGGGGGAAGAGGGAGACAAAAGACAATAAGGAAAAAGGGGGGAAAAGTAGCATCAAATAGTAACAATCAGGGAGCAACAATTTTCAGTACAAGGGGAGAAAAAGTAGCATCAAATAGTAACAGTTAGGAAGTAACAATTTCTANGACAAGAAACCGCAACTCTACAGTCAGTACACATCCTAACATATATAGCCAGTCTTCAAAAGTATTAAACATAGCAGTACTGCTAACTGTTAAGTCATTAACATGTTTCTTAATAAACGTGAGGACAGATCAGATTAATCTCTTTCAGATGCATAGGCTAGAATCACTGATGACCAATTTATATACTTATTAGACTGATCGGCGAGCTAGCTAAAATCTAGAGAATCTCACACATTTCAGACACATGAAATATTGGGGTACATGTAGATTTTTTGTTATTTATTAAATCAACGAAAAGAAATAGACACAAAAACACAAATTTGTGCATATCTCAATTTGACATATATAGTCAACAAAATAAGAGGTTCCTTATGACAAAAATAAAATAGATTATGTTCAGATGCTTAAGTAGAACATATTAAGTATGCCATTCTACAAGCCACAATGTTGCCCGGTGAAAATGACGAGAGACCAGGGTTCAAACTGCTAGATACCAATTTTAGTTGTGCCCCTTGACCTTAAACATAACCAATAACTGGAATTAAGCCTATGTCGAATTACTTTAGGAGCTTAATAGGATCACTCGTAATCAAATATCAGATCATCATGTCCTGTGTACCATAATTGTATTACATCCATATGCTTTACCTTTCATGCTAAAATTCTCAGTAATCAAGTATATCCATGACAAGCACCACCTACTACTGATCTAGAAAATCCTTCATAATTCCAGTTATTGGTTATGTGTAAGGTCAAGGGACACAAGTAAAATTGGTGACTTTATCTTAGTAAAAGCCTGTGACCATGTCAAGTTATGATTACACAGGTTTATGGCGCAATGACCAACAACAACAACAACAAAAAATCCAGTATAATTTCACATGTGATATCTAGGGAGGGTAGTGTGTATGCAGACCTTACCCCTACCTAGAGAGGTAGAGAGGCTGTTTCCGATAGACCCTCGGCTCAAGAAAAGGTAGCAAGTAATATAAGGGAAGAAGAAGAAGAAAGAGGGGGAAGAAAGAAAGAGGGGGAAGAGGGAGACAAAAGACAATAAGGAAAAAGGGGGGAAAAGTAGCATCAAATAGTAACAATCAGGGAGCAACAATTTTCAGTACAAGGGGAGAAAAAGTAGCATCAAATAGTAACAGTTAGGAAGTAACAATTTCTAGTAGCAGTTTTAAAAAAACAACAGTGTGACGTGGTAGCTAAGTACCAGATACACTAACAATCTAAAAGAAAGTATCTCTCAACCAACAACAAGGATACTACTAGTACTATTGGTAAACCTAGGAAGAAGTCACAACTACCTATCAACTCACCATCTTAATCCTCGACCTCCACACCTTCTTATCGCTAGTCATGTCCTCGGTTAGGTGAAGTACTGACATGTCCTGCCTAATCACCTTTTCTCAATATTTCTTTAGCCTACCCTTACCTTTCCTTAAGCCCGCCATGTTCAACCTCTCACATCTCCTGACCGGGGCATCTATGTCTCTCTTCCTCACATGCCCAAACCATTGCAGCCTCGATTCCCGCAACTTGTCTTCCATGGATACCACTCTCACTCTGTCCCTAATAGCTTCATTCTTAATCTTGTCTTTCCTGGTATGTCCACATATCCATCTCAACATCCTCATTTCAGTTTTGCTCATCTTCTGGATATGTGACTTCTTGACGGGCCAACACTCAACCCCATACAACATAGCCGGTTTAACCACCACCCTATAGAACTTGCTCTTAAGTCTAGGCGGCACATTCTTGTCGCATAAAACCCCCGAAGCTAGCCTCCATCTCATCCAACCCGCTCCAATGCGGTGAGTAACATCCTCGTCAATCTCCTAGTCGCCTTGAATTATAGACCCAAGATACTTGAAACTATCTCTTTTGGGAATGACTTGAGTATCAATCTTTACTTCCAATTCTTCTTCATACCTATCGTCGCTGAACTTGCACTCCAAGTATTCAGTTTTCGACCTACTCAACTTAAAACCTTTGGACTCCAGCGTCTGTCGCCACACTTCCAACCTAGCGTTAACACCCCATCACGTCTCATCAATCAGTGTTGTCAAAGGCGCGCTTAAACCCTGAAGTGAGGCTCAAAACATGTTGAGCACTTCGCCTCGCTTTACGGACGCTTCAGTGTCGCATCAAGGCTCTAAGGCATACTTTTCCTTGCCAATGAATGTAATCCTGAAAAGGCAACACTAAATAATTGATATTTCACTTTATTGTAATTTTCTTGTTATTTCTTATTCATACTTATAATTATTGGTCTTAAACTACATATACATATTTTTACTTTTTCTCCAGTTGCGCATTTTTTCATAAAAGCCCACACTTTATTTGCGCTTTGCGCTTAAAGCCCCAATGGGCCTTAGAGCTTTTTTGCGCTTTTCGCCTTTGATAACACTGTCGTCAATCAATACTATGTCATCAGCAAATAACATAAACCATATCACCCTCCCTTGTATATGTCGCGTCAGCACATCCAACGCTAGGGCAAACAAAAACGGGCTAAGGGAAGATTCCTGATGCAACCCTATCTCCACAACGCAATGACCAATCTATGCAAAAATCATTTCTAATATATTACTGCAGATCCAGTACCGAGAAATCTGTTGCCTCCAGCTATGAAACTCAATATAATTTCCCTTCCTGCTCCCTCTACCCCTCTATCCTTCTCCACCTAAATACCATACATGGTTCACTTTTGTATTACAAATACCAGACTTGATTACCAACACAATTCGGATTCGTCCTGCACTATACTACCTAAGTCCTGACGCTGGAAGCAGAACTATTAGCAACAATTTGACCCTCAGAAGGAACTCAAATGGCAAGGGAAGCAGATAAGAAGCTGATACGCCACACCCTAACCTTATAAGGGTGAGAAGTTGCTTATATTCTATCATAGCAAAGCAGGACTTCAGTAGCTCTCTGCCCTTGTTGAATTGCAGAAATGCATAAAATAGACCTCAAATATTTTTTTAAAGACAGTGGGACTTAGGTATGCAATTCCTGCACCGCAACTAATTTATTGGCACCCGCTACAGCCCACAAACACAAGTTCCAGTAATTATGCCTACGAAGGCTAGAGAAGATGGGCTCACGCTGAGTGTTATAAATGGTATGTGAACATGAGATCTCTATGTTATCAGTCTATGTCTCAGCATCCACTCATCATCTTAGAGAACCCAAACGTCATGATTATATCCATAGGAAGTTTCGGAGAACTCAGTCCCACTATTGCTTCACAAATAACCATTAACCATCTCAACCAATATCCTCAAGGTGCTAGAACTAAAACACATTTTGTTT